>JBBIGC010000137.1:14009275-14021909 GCA_037576955.1 Lepidarchus adonis
AGAGGGAGAAAGAGAGGGAGAGAGAGAGAGAGAGAGAGAGAGAGAGAGAGAGAGAGAGAGAGAGAGAGAGAGAGAGAAGGAAGGAAAAAGAATAAGAATAGTAAAAGGAAGGGGTAGAGAAGGTGAGGGAGAGAGGAAGGGAAGAAGAGAGACAGACGGAGATCTAGTTACAGAGCAGAGAGAGTGAGAGGAGCCTCAATAAGGTCACATCTTTCAGCAGCTCCATCATCTCCGACTTACTTAGAGCAAAAAAGCTTCATCTGTAACCCTTCAGAACGAGCTGCTCCCAGTATATACCCTATATCCCCCACACACACACACACACACACACACACACACACACACACACACACACACACACACACACACACTCTATAGGCTGCTGAAATAGCGTCCTTAAAGAATGAATCACCAATAGACTGTCAGTCATTTGCAGCCTTTACCAGTGTTTATGGTTTTGGGTGTATGTGCAGGTCAGGGAGTGGCCAGAGGGGGCTATGTTCAGGTTCCTCCAGTTTACATCTCTACTGCTCCTATTGCCATTGGAAAATGGACTATTCCACTGGGAATCACGAGTATATACACACTCTGACACTCACTCACCCAGCCCCTAAAGTGTCACACAGTGCAGTAAAGGCCATGTCTGCTTTTACTCCACACACACACACACACACACACACACACACAGACCTCTTTTCTGACGTGCTTTCTGTTTCCTTTTCCTCTGTTTTAGATATAAAATAAGAACACTTGCAAGTGCGGAGCGAGGCAGATGACACAGTATGGCTTTGTTGTGCGAGTGATTATGTAAAAGATGGCTAGCCCTTAGCTGCACTGCTCTGCTGGCCTGCTTTATTTATAGAGCACACACACAGCCCTCTGCCGCTCTGCTGCTGCTCCAGTGTGGGGGCTGAGCACTGGTGAGGGAGGAAGAGTTGGCGAGCTGTCAAAAAACAGAGATAGAACGAGAGAGAGAGATAAAGTGTGAGAGAGAGAGAGAGAGAGAGAGAGAGAGAGAGAGAGAGAGAGAGAGAGAGAGAGAGAGATACTGTGTCAGGCCTGAGGAAAAGGGTGCATAACACTCATTCAAAGTAAGGAAGTGAAAGAAAGGGAAAAGGAGAGAAAGACTGAGAGTGGTGGACACACGGAGAGAATAGTAGCACTTACACGCAGACAGGATGCATTACACTTTTGTTGGTGTGTTTAGGCCATGGGCTACTTTGTCATATTTCACAGCTTACACCCCAGGCCACCCATTAAGATGTGATGGATAAAAATAAAATGAGGATACACTGAGGGCATCACCTAATTAACAAGAGTGAAAACACACACCATGAGTGGAGTAACCAAGGATTCTGAGCAGTTACGCCTGCTTAAGAAAGAACAAAATATATATATTTCTATATCACTTATGCTTATGTGTGATTAACCACACAAAAGAGCTCAATCACAACCAACAGGTTTAATCCAAAAATATTCTAAAATATATACAGTATAAAAATCCAAAATGTCAAATCCAAAAATAGACAAGAGTCTAAAACCTTGAAACAATCTCTAAAATACTGCCCAGTATGAATGCTAAGCAAAACCACACTTCGCATGGATGTTTTCCATTTCCTGGTTTAAATAGTCAGTACACTGGTGATCCTGAGCTTTTCAATCTGTACTTCTGTATCTGGAGCCGTTTCCCCTCTTTGTATCAGATCCAGATTTTTGGGCCTGACACTATTCATAGTTATACCCCTTGTTTATTCATTGGCTGATTGATTTATGTCATATAAAGCTTGAAAATGGCTCTAACGGGACATGAATTCTAGGCCTAATATGAACAATGTGAAACTGAAAAACACTCGCTGTAACTCCTCTGCTTAATGTCCAAGTTACTGTAACTTTAACTCCACAAATATCTGTATTGATATGTTCAGATTTTTGAACTGATGCCTCACAAAAGGTATGTAAGAGTGGACCTCTCTCTTCCAGTTAATCCATCCCATTCCATCGGCACAGAAATGAATGCTGCAGTTAGCAGAGGTTGGTCTGGGTCCTGCCTCAGCTCTTTAATCTAAAGACTGATTCCTTCACTGCTGCCTGTTTACTCCCCCAGCCAAAGCACTGACTCCTGCTGCACACTGAGAGAACTCAGTAAATAATAACTTATGTCACGACTGTGTGTGTCAGTGTATATTTGTGCATGTATTTACCTATTTGTGGGAAACAAATATCCCGATGATGACAGACAGGAGGATTTTGGTGACAGTAATTTTATTTTGCAGTATTTGTACAGTAATCAGCCTGCACTGGTGATTACACTACAGCATCAGTAGGGTTAAGTCAGTGGGAATATTCCTCAAAGTCTGTGTGTGTGTGTGGGTGTGTGTGAGCGGGTGGGTGCTTGCTTCACTCTGAGGCAGGCGGTTCCTAAGACAGCAGACTGTAAACCTGCAAATCAGCAAGAGGCTGTCACACTCTCTCAATGCTTAAGGACAGAGTCTGGGAGCAAGTTATGCATATCACTATGACATTTTCTGAGGTCAGTGCATCTCAACCCTGGTGCTAGAGTTGCTTTAAAGGGGGGCTAAATATACCTAATTACTTCTGACTAAATGATAAGGCTGATAGATCCAGTCAAATCAGTTTATTCAAATCTACTTGTCCCTTTATTAATTTTTTTCTTTAGCATATGGGAGGTATGCTTAATTGAATTAATTATTATATGATATAGATTCATTATACACAGAGTGAAATATGTCCAAATAAAATTCCAAAATTCTCAGAAATGTGAATATTGTGAAAAGGTTTAATCTTGGAAAGTCATGGTGCAACACCTGCAAAGGTTTCCTGAACAGTCTGGGTCAGGAGGCTACACAATCATGGGGAAGACAGACTGCTGACTTGACAGATGTCCAGAAGACAGTCATTGACACCCTCCACAAGGAGGGTAAGCCACAAAAGGTCATAGAAAGTTGAGGGGAAGTGAAAGTGTGGTAGGAAAAGGTGCACCAGCAACGGGGAGCCTTGAGAGGATTGCCAAGCAAAATCCATTCAAGAATTTTGGGGAACTTCTCAAGTAGTGGACTGAGGCTGGAGTCAGCGCATCATGAGCCCACAGACGAATCATAGACATGGGCTACAAATGTCGCATTCCTCGTGTCAAGCCACTCCTGAACCTGAGACAATGTCAGAAGTGTCTTACCTGGACTAAGGTGAAAAAGCACTGGACTGTTGCTCAGTGTCCAAAGTCCTCTTTTCAGATTAATGTTAATTTTGCATACAGTATTATTTGGAAATCAAGGTTCCATAGTCAAACAGTTCCACAGTCAGTGATGATTTGAGGTGCAATGTCATCAGCTGGTGATGGTCCATTGTGTTTTCCGAAGTCCACAGTCACGCCACATTTACCAGGAAATCTTAGAGCACTTCATGCTCCCTTCTGCTGACAAACTATACGGAGATGCTGATTTCATTTTCCAGCAGGAATTGGCACCTGCCCACACTGCCAAAGATACCAAAAGCTGGTTCAACAACCAGGGTGTTACTGTGCTTGATTGACCAGTAAACTCACCTGATCTGAACACCATAGAGAATCTATGGAGTATTGTCACAAGGAAGATGAGAGACACCAGACCCAACAATGCAGACAACCTGAAGGTTGAGATCAAAACGGTGCCACAGGCTGATCTCCTCCATGCCATGTCACATTAATGCAGTAATTCATGCAAAAGGAGGAACAACCAAGTATTTAGTGCATATGAATGAACATGTGGAATTTCCCCCTTGTAGGACAATAAAGGTTTATCTTATCTTATACTTTTCCTTTTTTATTGGTCTTGTATGGTATTCTAATTTACTGATACAGTGAATTTGGGGTTTTATTATCTGTAAGCCATATCAATCATTGAAATTCCAAGAAATGAAAACTTGACATATTTCACTCTATGTGTAATTAATCTAAATAATATATGGATTTCACTTTTTGAAAGGAATGTTAAGAATTATTGAACTTTTTCATGATATTCTCATTTTTAGATGTACCTGTATGTGTGCCATTACATGCTCATACATGCTCAAACTATAACACCCCCACCACCATGTTTAACAGATAAACTGGTATGCCTTGGATCTTAAGCAGTTTCTTTTCACCTTCATCTCTCTGATACAGATTAATCTTGGTCTCTTTTGACCAAAAACTTTTTTTGCAATCTGGCCATCCTGTTGTTCTGACCAACTAGTGGTTTGCATCTTGTAGTGTAGCCTCTGTTTTTCTGTTTATGACGTCTTCTACGGATAGTAGTGTCTAACAAAAGGCACATTTGTCTCCTGAAGACCTTTTCTGATCTGGTGGACATGAGTTAGAGAATTTTTCTTTAACATAATAAGGATTCTTCTGCCATACGCAATGGAGGTCTTCCCTGGCCTAATAATGCCTTTCTAATTACACAACTTGCCAATGCATTCTTCCTTCTTTATGATATTTCAGACGCTTGATTTCGGTCTCTTTTGTTCTTGGATTTTATGGTGCATAACTGCATGATGTATGCTACGTACTGTAATAACACTGATGAACTAAAATAATGATGATCCTCTTAAAACAATGAGGTTGAAGCTGAGGCTTTATGATTTAAAAACTCTACCACAATGCTAAGGCTATTTTTGAAATTGGTGGTTAAATTGGTTTCTTCTATAGATTATCTATAGATACATTAATTACTATCAAAATACCTCTATATCAAAATATCTGTATAAAGTGGTTTGTTAATAGGGCTAGAGTTAGGATTAGATATGACTTAAAGTTAAGGTTAGGGTTACATTTAATACAGTATTTTATATTTAGCTTAAAGCTTGGGTCCAGTTAGTAATATGAAATTTAATGTCAGTTAAATTTGATGGAGGAAACATCATGATATGGAAAATGTTTTCTGCAGGTCTTATAATATTAGTGATAAAAACAGATTTTTTGATGATTTACCCCTCTGCTTTTAAATCAAGCAAGTTAGACATGATTAAAGTGCACATCACAGACTTTTACAGTTATTTACATGTATATACATGGTCCCCATAATTTGAGGATACCATAATGTTTGGGACAAATAATTGTAGGTATGCAGTATTAAAGCAGTCATGTTTAGTACTTTGTTGCATATCTTTTGAATTCAATGACTTCTTGAAGTCTGATTCATTTAAATCACCTAGTGCAGAGTATCTTTTATTTCTTGGTTCCCTTTAATATATATTGTAGATAATATCATAACATAACAGTCTTCGTTGTTTTGCTGTTCTAAAAGGGAATACGCAGGTTACAATATAATAATAATAATAATAATAATAATAATAATAATAATAATAATAATAATAATAATAATTGTTGTTGTTGTTGTTGTTATTATTACTGTTATTATTATTGTTATTGTTATTATTATTATTATTATTATTATTAGTGTTAGGATCAAGGCAGTCAAAATTAAATATGCAGGGCATTGCTGCTTCAGGACCATGCTTAGGAGCCACTGCCTAAGAAGTATAAGGATCCATGCAACACACACACATACACACAAGTGCAAAAATGGCAACTGTGCATCAACAGTGAGTGCACACAGACTAATGACACTGACTCTCAGGCACTAACTTCAACACAACCTCATATTGTCACAAGGACATGTAGCAAAAAGCAAGTAAATGAAGTGTTATGATACAGTGCTTCATACACAACAGAGGACAAACAATTCCAGTGTGACTCTAATGCAGCTTCACCAGGGGTGGGTCTCTGGTGTCAAGCATAGTTTGGTAGATCCCCTCTGCAAACACACTCACCATACCTGGCCATTAACAGGTGAATTGAACCAGGTTTATTAGAGCAGAGGAACTACCAAGCCATCCTGGACAGTGACACCAGAACTGGACTTGCCCACCCCTGGACTATACCTGTTTTTAACGTTTTAACATTTTTGACAAGAGCGTATGATTATTTTAAAGATGCACTGTAAAACAATAACAGACGTGGGTAGTTGGAAGTGATGTCTAGTCTTTCTGATCAAACTGTTCTGTAGTCCATTGCGCTGTGCCCACGGAATGTTTTCCATTTTCATAATCACAAGCTTGCAAAAATAGCAGCTTTTTGCCTAAATGATGAATCAGCTATAACACTGCCTCTAGGTACTACACTACCAAATATTGTTTTATTTTAATACTATCTATAAAATGTTAAGTGCAGGGTAATTATTGCAAAGCAATTACTGCATCTATGTATGTGATTACTCCTCAAGGATTTTTCACCTTTGGTTTAGACCAAAGTGGTTTTTAATTTTTTAATTTTTACAGTAAAATAGCTGGTAAAAATACTTCCAAGGTAATTGCAAATCACATTTTTTCATACTGTTAATACCACATGTCTTGATCTTCAGTCATTTCAAATGTTGGAGTGTTTACTTGAACTCGGTCTGATTGAGGATAAAGAGAATCTTTCGGGCAGACTGTCCGTACCTTTTCCACAACTCTCAATGGATGGCCAAGCATAAGACAGGTTTGTTATGATTGAACCTTTATTTGTGGATGTTTGGGGACCTCTTGCCCTTGAGATGTGTGCCCACTCACTGTGTCTTTGTAGCCTAATGTATTGCAATATTTCCAATGACACGAAGGGTTTTGGCCTGTCTTTGTTTGGCCAATTCCAAAGCCATCAAAAGCCCATGGATCAAAACCAATCGAAGGTTCTATTCTGAGCCACGAGCTGGGACACCTGAAAGGAATCATTGCATTTCTCCCATGTGATTCCTCTAAAGTGCACCCACTGCCCCCTTTCCATGACCTTTCCTTTGATTCTGTCCGGGTCAAACACTGTTAAATAAAAAGAAAAGATCAGACAGGTCTATCGCTTTCATCCTGTAAAGTTCACCGTACGAGAGAAGACTCCCCTTTTGAATTATGGGAGCACGCTCTCTTTCTCTTCCTCCCTTCACCCCTGCCCATCTCTTTCTTCTATTTCCACAGATTATCAAGGACCAGAAGCTGCTGATTATTGTAGGGGGGATGCTGCTGATTGATCTCTGCATTCTCATATGCTGGCAGATTGTGGATCCCCTCAAGAGGACAGTTGAACAATACAGCCTGGAGGTAAGCTTGTTCCTTTGACAACATTTGCAGTGACTTCCCGCCACTTATCATCTCTCTCTTTGATGTGGCCAAAAATTTGCTTTACAAAATTTCCCCATTACATCATGACTGATTGGACGGGAAAGAGGTTCATGTAGCTAAATAGTGCACTATGATTTAAGCATGCATTTTGCACAGCGCTAACTAGGGGCTAGCTTTAGCTTTAGTGTTGTTTGCATCAATACAAAACTAAAGAGCAAAACTTTGGGGAAACTGTGTGAACTAGGTTTTTTGGTGAATCTGTCTCTTCAGTGTTCAACCAGCCTGAAGCATAATTGTGGTCAGCTGTTGGCGTATCAATCTTGGGCTGAGTTTTCTTGGTTTGGGTGTTATTTTTGGTTCAGGAAGTGAGCCATTTGGCCCCTCCCCCTCCTGTCTCTGGTGGAGGCAGCCAGTGGGATGTGGTATATTGGCAGAAGCCATCGGAAAAGAGACACTTGGATGAGCCTTCCTCACACTGCTGTGTAGGGGGGCGATGTGCGGAAAGAAGGGTTCCAGAATAGACTGGACATTTTGGAGCTCTGTTTGCTTTAGTCATGTGCCAGGCACTGTCACCATTAATTAGACACATTTAACTGAGCACATGCACCGAGACAGATCATGTCGGCGGCTTGATGATCACACGTATTGTGTCATATTTTGTGACAAATTTCTGTTTTTATTAAAGGCATGTCTATACTGGGCAGTTTAGGGAATAGCATTATATATTCACAGCATTGGGTTTAACATCATGTCTGACACCTTCGTTAAAGTAGAGCAATAAATGCCTATGAAGATATTTTGGAGTATTTAGATCACCAGAGGAGTTTGAAACCTTTTCATCTTAAAGCCAACAACTTCATGAACCACCAAGGACTTGGCCTTCCACCACTGGCTAGCATCTCTGACAAACTTAAATTAGCCCAGACCACAGTTCACTCCAGCCAACCGCAATTGGGCCTCACAGCTGGGAATGTCTAAGAAGTCTTAGTACTGCTTAACCTCTTCACGCTGAGGGCTGAAATGGTTAAATCTCTCTTTATTTTCTTTTTATTTTGGCTGTTGCTGCAGTGCACCATGGTCGACAGTGTTAGTCAAAGCTTTTTTTCTTGCTGTTTTGTTCACTTATTTCTAGTTCACAATATCATATACTTCACTGGTCCACAGAAAACACTTGCATTTTTGCTAACATCATTTGAAGTAGGTAGGCACAACACACTTTTTAAATAATTCCATTCCCCCAAAACTATTTTGCCAAAGATTTCAGTTGTATCAACGGTTTTCTTCTAGGAGCAACATGGCCCTAGTTCATTTATACAGTGCCACATGAGATTAACGTCAGTCCAAAAATCATGTACAGAATCTAATATTAAGTGGCATGAATATTCAAGCTTCACTAATAATGACACATTGCATCTTTACCGCATTATTTTGAAGCATGGCAACATTTGTACAATTCCATTCATACATAGCACAGCAACTAACTAATTCCAATATTTCTATAAACACTTAAGCAAAAAGTTTGTAGGTTGTCATGTTGCACCCTGCAATTCTGTACATTTAGTAAGGTGACCGATAAATTAAGTCATCTTATATTTTTAGCTCATATCAGAATCAGAAACAGAATCAGTTTTATTGGTATGTTTGCTCACTTGTTTCCAGCCGATGGTGTCTCCTTAGTGATGTCTCAAATGAATAAGACTTACGTTATAAACAACTGATCACAAACAAAATTCAGCACCTAATATACAGAAACCACACAAACTGTGTGGAGTGTAAGATACAGATATACAGTATACATTATATACTGTATGCTTGTGCGGTGCAATAAAAAAAAAAGTTGGTACAGAAGAATGCTTACCCTTGTGTTAACTCACCTTTACTATTAACTGTGGATCTGTGGATGTTTTTTTTTTAAACATTGCACTTTCTTTCTTGATACAAGACTTCAGCTGCTCAACAGTTTATGATCACAGATGCTCATGATTCTCCATAGATTTTCAATAAGGGACAAATCTAACCTGCTTGGCTGCCACACACAAAGTGGTGAGCCACAACCTATGCTCAGCCATTTTCCAGTCATGATTTCACTTACTATGGGACGCTTCTAAACGGAAACACTTTAACAATTAACAATTGCATTGTTGTTGTTGTTGTGGTTTTGGTTGTTGCGGTTGTTGTTGTGGTTGTGGTTGTTGTTTTGCTTGTTGTGGTTGTGGATGTGGTTGTTGTTATTGTTGTAGTGGTGGTTGTTGTTATTGCAGTTGTGGTTGCGGTTGTTGTTATTGTTGTAGTGGTGGTGGTTGTGGTTGTTGTTGTGGTTGCTCTGGTTGTGGTTGTGGATGTGGTTGTTGTTATTGTTGTAGTGGTGGTGGTTGTTGTGGTTGCTCTAGTTGTGGTTGCTCTGTTTGTGGTTGTGGTGGTTGTGGTTGCTCTGATTGTGGTGCCTTGCTCAAGGGCACTTCAGCCTGCTGTCCGGACCCGAGAATCGAACCTGGGACCCTTCAGTTACAAACCCACTTCTCTAACCATTGGGCTATTGTTGCTGTTATTGTTGTTGTGGTGGTGGTTGTGGTTGTTGTTGTGGTTGGGGCTGTGGTTGTTATTGCGGATTTGTTTGCTCTGGTTGTGGTTGTGGATGTTGTTGTGGTTGTGGTTGCTCTGGTTGTGGTTGTTGTTGCGGATTTGTTTGCTGTGGTTGTGGTTGTTATTGCGGTTGTGGTTGTGGATGTTGTTGTGGTTGCTCTGGTTGTAGTTGTTGTTGTGGTTGAGCTTGTTGTTGCGGATTTGTTTGCTCTGGTTGTGGTTGTGGTTGTTATTGCGGTTGTGGATGTTGTTGTGGTTGCTCTGGTTGTGGTTGTTGTTGTGGTTGTGCTTGTTGTGGTGGTTGTGGTTGCAATGGTTGTGCTGGTGGTTGTGGTTGTTATTGCGGTTGTGGTTGTGGATGTTGTTGTGGTTGCTCTGGTTGTGGTTGTGGATGTTGTTGTGGTTGTTGTTTGTTTGTTTTTATTGCTCATTTATTGCTTATATATTCAAACTTTCCCAGCTATAGGATTTGTATGTGTGACTGTCTCCACTCTTCTAGCAACGTGGCTTAATCCAATGTTTTCTTCTTTAGGGTTTATGCGTCTATATAGTTTTGTTTGTTCTTGTTGGTCATGATAAACGTTTCTGGCTGAGAGCCAGTTCTTGTTTAAATTTAAAGAACTTGTTCCAGATCAGGCACTAGCTCCGACCCGGCCCTTAAACTACCTTGGTGGAAAAGGGATATGAGAAAGAGAATCAGCAGTCCAATTGAATGAGAATCTTTTGCTGAGCCAAGTAGTACACAACTATTCCCCAATTCCCTCTTTGTAGCCTAGCAGCCTCCCTCAAGCACACAGGTCTATGGCTCTCAAACCTCCTTAGAGCTGCCCAGGAAGAAACTGAGGAAAGAGAGAATTACTGGTCCGGCATAAGTAGGCATTATAGAACTATGCCGTTAGGCTGATGGAATCATAGCTGTTCCCTCCCTGGGGACATCTAGGCAGGAAGATTAGCACAGATTTATTGATGCTAGGAAAAGGCCCATTGATTCCACCATTGCTTCAGGGTACTTAGAGCAGCCCTTTTCCCCTTTTCCCATTTCCAGTGTTCATGCTATAGGTGAACTGGAAAGGTGACACTTGGAGGTCCTGAGCACTGACCTTGCTTTCCTGGGCATGTGTCTTTACCAGCACAGTGGCTTTGAGTCTCTAGACATTGCATCTGCCAAGTCAGCTGGTTTTACACATTTCTCATACATAGCAATCAGGTTTTGTTCATTTACTGGTCATACAGCTGTATTTGTGGATGGGTTTTTTATGTGCAAGCAGATTGCTGTTTTGCAAAAATGAAAGCCTCTGGGAACTGTGTGTGCCGTCAGAGCCTAACAGTGTCAATGAGGCTCTGCAGAAAAGGGTAAATACCATGGGATCACTCCAAAAGAAGCATAGAATAAACTCATTCTCCCTGCTTGCACCACTCTTCTTGTTTGACCCTGTGGTGTCATTAAAAGTAAAAAGTTCAAACTCTTTCCTGTGTGCTCCACTTGCATAAAATACTTCAAGTATTTATATTAGGTTTAATGCTTAAGTGATGCATTTAAAGCTGTAAATTCAAATTGTACAACTGTCAAAACTGCTAACATTTTGTGCTTAAGGTCAAAATGTTTTTTACAATTAATTTACAATTCACTTTATTTCCTTAAAGAAATTTCATGAAGAGAAAACATTAAAGCTAAATGTACTTAAAGTGCCAGTGTTTGTAAACCGCTTTTCTGCATCTTTAAACAAATAGTTTGGCATAAAGTATGTGGAGTGCCCTGTTAGAGCAGAGTGGAAGTCAATGTGCTTTGTTTATGTTGAGTTCATGCTGCGGCAATAGGCCTTTAGCTCCCTGACTGCTCAGCTATAAGTTTCTCAGTCAGGGCCAAAGCAAAGTCAAGCTGCTCTACTTGGGCTTGTGCTGGTTCAGATCCAGCCAAAAGAACATGAGGGGAGCAGACTGGGAAAAAAGTGGGGCATCTTTGGTGCAGGGACTCACAGTATTACCATCAGAAGGCAGAGAGAGAGAGAGGAGGCCAGAGAGCTTTTATAGAGCGTAACATCTCCTGAGGGATGGACACTGGTATAATTCTGTCAGATGAGATAAGCTGAAGGTATTTTGCATCAAATCAAGTTAAAACTAAGTTGTTAGTTTTGGTAGGTCTTGCAATGTGGCCTGATGCTGGAGAAACACAGAGTGAAAATATAACTTGAGTGAACTGACACACATGGCTGTGAGTGTTTATGCCTGTGAGGGGGGGGAGCAAGAAAGCAAGAGAGAGAGAGAGAGAGAGAGAGAGAGCTTCTGTGAAAAGGGGATCCTATAGAACCCAACTACCTGTGACTTTGCGAGTGCATGTGAGTATATGTGAGATGAAGGACAAAGAGCTAATTAGCATTCTACAGAGCCCTCCTGCAACACTCACCGTGCCCGCTGCTCCCATTCCCGTGCCGGTGCCGCAGCAAGCACAGTCTGCCTGCACGCAATATTGCAGGGAGCCGTTGCCATGGCAACGGCCATGGTTTCTGACACCCATAAACCAGCATCACCATCGCTGATCCACAGACAGGGAAGAAGAAAAAAGAAAACAACAACAATAGGTACAGCATGTTGCCTGAAAAAACAAGGAGATTCGCTTCACATTTTCCAGGACCAGTGAGCGTTAAATACGTCATTTTCCAACACACACAGACTTTCTTACATTATCATGCAGCATAAAGTTATAAAACCACAGCCTGTATAGAAGCACAGAGCACACACACACACACACACACACACACACACACAAACACACACAATATTGAATATAAATATAGGTTTACGCACAGAAAGTTTGTCATGCAATTTTATTTTGTTTTCTTGAGTCGCTCTCTCTCTCACACACACACACACACACACACACACACACACACACACACACACACACACACACACACACACACAC
>JBBIGC010000137.1:14029402-14044535 GCA_037576955.1 Lepidarchus adonis
CTCTCTCTCTCTCTCTCTCTCTCTCTCTCTCTCTCTCTTTCTCTTTCTCTCTCTCTCTCTCTCTCTCTCTCTCTCTCGTCAGATTACAAGATTCTAAGGTACTTCCTGATATTTTTTAAATGAGAAATTTTATCTACATTATCAAGATTTATATTTCATATAATATTTTATGTTATAATAATTAATGTGTCACAATATATACAACGGGTCCTCGACATCTTACTCGACTTCCGAAAATCTGTGGTTACATCACTGGCTTTAAAAAAAGTTTTAATGTGCATATTTACTGTCATATACGATAGTATAATGCAGTTGAACACCTACTAAATGCTTTATGGTAATATGCAAGCACCACGAGATGAGCATGTGCAGAGTGTGAGAACCTGCATGTTTGCTGAGATGGGGGAGAGTGGAGGGGTTTGTGCTGTTTTTCGCTATTTTTGCTGCATTTAAGTTTTATTCACTGTTAGTGTTGAATAAGAGTTTATGTGGATTGGTGTGTGTGTGTGTGTGTGTGTGTGTGTTTGTGTGCACAACAACGGAAGAAAGAGAGGCTGTACTCTGCTGCTATTTCCCCATGCTCTGTTATTGCTGTGCTGTTTATGTTTTATTCACCGTTAATATTGAATAAGAGTTAATGTGGATTGGAGGGTGAGATGTGGGGTTAATCGTGCACCGTAGGTGTGGTTTTGCCCCAAAGACTGCTGTGGTGTATGTTGAAGCCATTAAAAAGAGCATTTCTATCTGGTGGAACCTTTCCTAAATGCTTTGCTGTAATATGAAACCATTAAAAAAAATCCTGTTTTGCACTTTGCAGCTGCAATCGTAAATACTATTTCTCACTTTGCTGTAGCTAACAAAAGCAGCTTGTTTTTATACACTTGCTCATTTTACAACTAATCACATGCAGAATTTCATGTGTTTTGTTCAGTAGAATGCAACAAAAGTTAGAAACGGAAGCCTATTCCCGCACAGTTATAATCTACACTAGCATTATAGTATAGCTGAGGCTAGACTAATTAAACTCTCAATGGTCGGGTGGCACCATACACTCCAGCCTACCTGAACTGTAAGGTGCAGACAGCTGGTGACATGGAGCAGAGGTCATCCAGCCTTTCAGTCTGCCACCGTTAAGGGTCTCTGACTCATGGAGGCCATTATGAAAAAGCCCTCTCTCTCAGTATGGCCTTCACTCTGTCACTGCAGTGGCACTGTGATGGACTTATTTATTCACTCATTCATCATGTTATTTTTTTTTCTTTTTCGAAGGGCATTGATTTATTTGGGTGCCCGTCTGGGTGATGGATGCCGTAGGGTGGGGTGTTGTGATGACTTTTGTGCTCTCCAGCTCCAGGCCTTCCAAACTCTGATTATTTTTTCTCAGGGTTTGAAAACTCTCTAAAGAGGTGCACCTGGCTTTGGCACAGCAAAGACAAGTTTTCTCTTGAGAATTTTTTGACATTTGGCTTTGAGTGGTTTTTGACTGGTGTCACTGGAGAAAAAGTCACTCAAACTAAACATTTAGTCACAAACAAAAGTGGATATTGCTTTCAATGTATCTTTTAATTCAGAGCTCAAAAATGACACAAGCTATTTTGTTACTCTCTTCTTTATTCAAATCTTGCAATATGCTAAGCATGTCAGACAAAGAGCTTTTCAATTGACCTATCCTTGCTCTCACAAAAGATTATTTTCAAGGGATGGACACTTTTCCTAAAAAGAAATAAACAAGCGTTTTGTAATACTAAATTTGGAGCACCTTATTACATTTCTTACAAAGGAAAAGCAGCAGAGGAAGCAGAATGCTTGTTCTGTGTGATTTTATAATAATCAATGAGAACTGAAGATTTTGACAGAAAACACATTAACAACAAAAGGGAAAACAGAACTAAATCTTACATAATGAAACTAATGAGGAGCTTAAAGCAAAGAATATACAAGACAAAGGTAACCACTAAAACACTCAATAAATAACAGATATGAGAACAGACCTACAGATAAATTATGGTAAGCAAAATGTGAGATGTGGACAAGGGGAATAAATTCAGGGGAACATGAAAACAATGAGATGGCAAGGTAAGAGACAGGTTATAAGAAGTACATAAGGGTGGAGTACAGTGCACAATTCATGATAAGAGGTTGATATACACAGTAATTACTTTAGGTCAATTGCTGTGTACTCTATAGTGCTCTCGCATATTGTAATGGTCCTGGGCAGCTCCCATTGGCTGTGAGGGAGGAATACATAATGGAAGTGGGGAAATTATGGGGTTTTGTGCTGTTTCTGTGCTGTTCTGTGCTATTTGGTGTGTTTCTGTTGTGGGTGTGTGTTTTAAGAGCAGCAGCAACAGTGGACAGGTGGCTGTATGTTCTTGTGTGAGCGAGCTGATGGTGGATGTCCAGACTTACCATGGGTGTGACAAGTATGGTAAAGGATAACTCGGTCAGTCTGGCCATCCACCATCATGCTTCGCTCACAGGTTAATGCTTGTGTGTATCCTAGCCTCTGCGGAGCACACCGGTAACAGGTTAGTCTTTCTAAAGACTGGTTTAAGCAAGCAATAAAAACCTGGCCGGTTCCTACTGGTTAAAAGGCATTACTGTGTGCAAGTGTGTCATTAGTGGCTCTCTCTCTCTCGAGAACCATTACAATATAGTCCAGATGGATCTAACAATGAACTTTCACTGACCTTTGAAAGACAGTTTTGTGAAAAATAAGTGTATCCTTGTTAATTTGTTGCAAGTACAAATTTCACATTCTTTAATATAATGCATTAAGTTGTCACCAAATGTAGCTGTTTCAATCTTTTGTTCATCAAAAATCTTACAGGAATAAATTTTTGTTGACAATTTGCATAATTGTGCACCAGTCTCTGACTTTTTACCACTCTTTTATATGAAAGTCCTTCATTTACAACCAGTAACCATAACTTCCACCATCATGCTTCACAGTTGCTATGGGGTTCTGTCTTTGTCACACATATTTACTTGATCAAATTTCCATGAGGTAACTATATCTCACTCCACCACGGCTGGCGTAATATCTTTTCAAAAGCAGAGAAATAGAGAGATGGAAGGAGGGAAAGCATGGGCTAGAGGAAGGGGAATGGCCCGAGGATGCATGCCTATGCATGCGCCAGAGGAAGGGCATGGTGTGAGCCGAGCTTTAAAGCATATGGCGCTATTAAACCCTGTGGCAGTCCTGAGAGCAGTGGGCCGTGGGAGCCGTGCAGCCACGTCCCTAATCAACACTGCCCTGCTTGCCCCTGTGCCCCTGTGCCCCTGTGTTCTGGCCCACTCCGCTCTGCTGTCTTCTCTGAGGTGTTTAGAGTGAGATTTTATGCCTGTGTGAGCTACACAGCAGGGGCCTCACTAAAACATATTTAACCCTGCAGCACTTCTCAGGTACAATAGGCCCGGATGCTGAGTGGGGAAATATTAATGATGCATGTGAGATTCTTCTGCACTTCCATCTTGTTAGGAAAACTGTGAAGTCAAATGAATAGTGGGATATGATATGTGTCTGCACACACATGCACCCACCCACACACCTCCCAGCGTAACTCAGAATGCGCTCTCAGTGTGAGTGCTGGCTGGTTGGGGATGAAAGAGATGGACGATCGAAAGAGGTGTTAAATGTATGGAAAATGTGGAGGAGAAGTATAGAGAAGCAAGGGATTGAGGGATGACAGGGAGAGGAAAAATGTCTCAGATGAGTGTGTGCTTGGAGGCAGACCCCAGGACCAGCTCTCCCTCCTGTCCACCATCTGCACTCTCATTAACCCACATGCCACCGCTCACTGCCAGGAGGGGCTCGGCCAACCATGCTTTTCCATGACTGTGTGTGCGTAGTCACTGTCCCTCAAAAGTTTGGAGATCCATGGCTTTTCCAAATGTTTTCAGTACAACTGTTCTTCTTATCAGTTTGCCGCTACTTCTGAATATGTAAATAATTATGAAAAAATTTGTGACATCCCCCCCCCCCACACACACACACACACACACTAAGATGTGCTAATCAGGCTTACTTGGCTTACATTATACTCCACATGTCTTTCTCAGATATTTTCATCACAATTACAAGTATGTTACTGAAAGAAAGTCTCCATGAAGTAAGAGGCCATAGGTGTCATCTCACAGTTCATTGGTGTCAAACCATTGTAATGATTTAACCTCTTAGATGATGCAGAAACAAAAGTGGGAGATAAAGGTCTAGACATACTGCTTTTCGTTTACATCTGGTAGTTTATCATAATATGTCTTTGGTGCACACAGCCTCGTGTGTGTGTGTGTGTGTGTGTGTGTGTGTGTGTGTGTGTGTGTGTGTGTGTGTGTGTGTGTGTGTGTGTGTGTTTTCAGTAATGTCTGAGGTCATGTGTATTTGTAGTGTGCTTCGTCAAATGCATTTTGCTCATTAGTGTAGGTAGCCTGAGCAGACTTCACTTTAAAACCTAATAATCTGTCTTTACTTTCTGATCTGTCTGTTTAATTTATCCAGAATGGAGAGAAACAGTTCCAGTTTCTTCCTAATAAGTTCTCGTGGGGGTTGCATTTTTGAGGTTCAGCTATGAATTGCCAGTACAGTAACAGTAGCGTGCGCGTGTGTGTGCGCGTGTGTTTGAGCATGTGTGTGCGCGTACATGCATGTGCGTGCGTGCGTGCGTGTGTGTGTGTGTGTGTGTGAACAGACGCATCAGAGAGGTCTGTGGCCTGTTAGCCCACACATGATGAGCACTGCAGCTCCAGACTAGGGTCACATCAAAGTGCTTCAAAGGCCCTCTGAAGCCAGCACCAATTAATCCACTATTATCAGCAAGGCTGCACTGAATTTTGTGTGAAATAACTTCATCATTTATTATTTATAAACATGTAAGCATATTATCAGTGTTAAATTGTATATATCATGCAAAAGTAATTTTACTCACCTTTTCTAAAAGTAGAAAAGAGTTTGATGTAGGGTGTTAACAATATTAATCATTCTAAATGTCCCCCCCTCATCCTTACAGTCCATACACAGTATGCAGATTAATCTTCAAAAGAACATGTTTTAAACATTTGCAACATTACATGTTTCTATATTCGTCTTGCAGTAATGTAGCCTCACTCATTCTTGTGGAAGTTGTGAGGACACTTTCAGTGTTCAGACTGTTTTTGGAAAAAGGCAAAATACACCATAGAGGTATTTTACCTATAATAAGCTTAACTAGTTTAACAGTACCAAAAACAGATTGTTTCATTAAAAAGAAAAAAATGTTTAAAAATTAATGTAAAAATAATTTTATTTTATTTTCAGTACACAAAATCACATACATTTTTGAAGTGGACCTCAGTGAACAAAAGAAAAAATAATGTGTGATGCAGGCTTTTAACTCTACCTTGGCTAGGACATATAGATAAAGGATTAAATGAAAGTACTAGCTTAATGCTGCAAAATGTCTTTGATATTAATTCAAAGCTAATACAACAATTTAATTATGTTTGCTGTCAAATTATTGTTCAACAGAATGGCAGACCTTTTTTTAATTTATATATAAATAGTTTAGGTTTTTGGCACCAGTGAAACTAGCAGTGCAGTGGGTGATAAATATAGCTACTAAATGTCATTCATCTTGGCTGGCCATCTGCTGGTGGGGTTGGGCAGTGGATGGGGAGGGCTGTGTCTGGGCCTCTGTGGGCAGGAGCTTGTTTGCTGCTGACCTACAAGTTTCTTCCCTCATAAAGGAATAGATTGGCAAAAATTCAAAGTTCCACACTTTCCCCCTTCTCCCAACTGTAACCGGTCATCCAAGACATGTTTGATGGCAAAAGTTTGCTTCTTTAGTTTTGCACTGGAGCTATGAGGCTAATGTAGCTAAGAAGTAATGGATGCCAAACAATTAGCATCTTGTAAACTGCATGCCTCATCATCATACCTGCTTTAAACCATGTCATGCAATCTCTAAATAATCTTGATTTTGTGGTTTCTGACACTATGTAGGACACACAGACAGCTATACAAGTAGACAATGTGATGTCACAAAGCTAAAAGCAGTAGCCTAAATGTTGTTTGTGCTTTTTTCCAATCAGGTCAATGCCCAATAAAAACTCAATGCTGTTTAGGCAAGTGTGAAACCATTTAGCATTGCACATGACATAATGATAATTAGGGCGATACAAGCAAGCCTTACTTGTTAGGTACATTAGACTTGTAAATGAAAGAACCGTACTTCACACTTCAAATATGTTTTGGGTGGATGTAGTATATGTGTGGAGTAAAGGGGAAAATAGTTTTTATTTGTTATTTTAATAGAAGAGAGATATAATGCAGTGCGGTTTTAGATTCTCAGGGTATGTGAAGGTCATGCACAGATGAGATTTCCTTTTTTCTAATTCCTGTCCATTTCATAAAAGTGTCAGTAGAAATTGCCCTGTAAACGGAGTTCACTTGAGTAGAGAAGACAACTGTGGCCTAGCTCTAGTCATAGCATCAGTGTGCTGGAAGATATCCTCAGTGAGTCTTATTCCCTTGAGAGCACAGACTCGGCTCCTTATCATACTTATGCAATTGCACAGACGGTCTGCGGCCCAACTGTCCCATCAGCCAGAGGAGCTGGATGGACTGGGATTGGAGACAAGCCAGGAATAATGAATTTATGCCCTGCTTTGAGTCACTTTGCCCCAGATCTGATAGGGACCAATGTATGCTTCCTGTCAGTTTCCTTTCCCACCTTTGGCCTACCTGACAGCCAGAAGACTGAATGAATGAAGGGCCTGTGTTTTCTACTGTTGCTTGGTCCTTCCTGTTTGTTTGTTGCATTTTTACTAAATATAGCTTTGCTATAGGTGTTTATTCTGCCTGGCAATGTGCTTATAGCTATAAAGCCAAAAACATTAGTCGATTGCTCTTCAAATAGTCATGGGTGCTGAGTTATAGAAAGGAACCCAGATGTTCCAGCACTATAACTTCAATGACCCACTCGCTTATGTAGCAATAGGTACATATAGTGAGGCTAGGATAGTGGGGCATTGCATGTGAACATTATCATGGTCACAGTTACTACAAAAGTTTGGCCACCCCTCAATAAATAACATATTTTTTAAAAAATGTATACCGTTTGTTTGACAATCAGCACAAGTTATTATGAAACAAGCATCTGACAGAGATTAAGATGCTATTTATGGAAACAGGTCTTGTCTTTTTCATGTTTTGCCCAGTCTGGGTCATGATTGATTTATTGACATAATTACCTCCTCAAAACAGTAACATCATGATCAATGTTCCATATTTTACAACTTATGAGTTTGTATGTTCATCCAAGTTTCAAGTAGAGAAGTGGCACTTTTTATACTTTTGACTATGAGCCACCATGTTGATTGTTTGTGCAAGGGTTCAGAGCATCATCCTGACCTTTTCTAAACAGGAATTCACAACTGAGGGAAGCATTTTGTTGTTTTCTGAGTAATCTATGGAAAACATTAACTGGTGGAATCTTTGTTGACTAGCAGCTGTTAATTTAGGTCTAGGTTTACCAGTGTGATGGGCTAATTTTCTCTGTAGGCCTGTATACATGACACTGAAAAAGAGTTTCTGATAAATACTGTAAATGTAAAAGTTTTTGTTGCACAACCATGGCTGCAGTCAAACAGAGCCTCATTCAGTTTGTTAGTATTGTTGTTGTTGTTATGTTTTGGCGAATTGCTTGAATTTGTACTGCATTTCCTCAGATATGC
This sequence comes from Lepidarchus adonis, assembly GCA_037576955.1. NCBI lineage: Eukaryota > Metazoa > Chordata > Actinopteri > Characiformes > Lepidarchidae > Lepidarchus > Lepidarchus adonis. The sequence continues at coordinate 14,037,113 of JBBIGC010000137.1, forward strand.
TCCCTGTCCATTTCTCTGTATTTTGTGTCTTGTTCAATGTTTTTAAATGATTTCATTTCTCATTTCTGTTTCATGGGTAACCTTGCTTAAATTGTCTGCTAGTTTACCCAGTGCTGAACTGTATTTTATTATAGGAAAATTGCAAAGGACTCGTACTGCTTTGTCTGTTTTTCTGTTAACAAGATTCAGTATTCAAGATTCAAAAGAGGTTTAGTGTCAGTACAACAATAAACACAGTGCACAGTGTATGAAATGCTGTTTCAAAGCCATGGTGAACTTACAAAGAATTTAAAATACAGTTTAATCTGTTTAATCTGTTTATTTGTGAGAATCTACTTTACCAATATATTGCTTTACTGATATCAACACATCTGTAAACATGGGTCGATACCTCTAGAAGTACTCAGAGCCTCCTGAGCCAGATAGCTTATCCTGCAGCTCTTCATTATTCTCATCAGGCATGTCTGGGAGAAAATGAAATGTGTCAATTGGCCAAAATGAGAGGCCAGTGCTGCAGCATGAACTGTAAGCCCAGATCAATGTGACGGGTTGCAGGTGTTCTCCCACTACCACGGGACTTGAGCTGAGGTGAGAAATTGGAGTGTCAAAGAAAGAGACACAGACCGATAATTTGTGCAAGACTAATTTAGCCTGCAAAATGAGCTTTTAACATAATGAGGGTTTGTGTGTATTGTGGCTCTGAATGAGAGCTAGTATGAGTCTGGGTGATGGATTATGATGGCGGTTTCTCTGCCGCATGCGCATATAGCCCTCTGTGGTGTAATATAGAGTGCCCTATAGAGCAGTATGGCACATCCATGACACATTCTTATGCTGTGCCAGTGGAAGCTGTGCCACCTCTCCGATGCCCCCTTCTGGCATGCTGGTGAAGCAGGCATGCATGGCACCCGCCTGGTGACCGTCTCTGTTTCCAGACTGTGCAGCTGAGGTCTGATAACAAACCAGCTCTGACCATCTGACAGCAAGACAGTCTGCCTGCCAGCCAGCCTGCCAGCCAGACGCCTCTGAACCCCCTCCCCACACACACCAACACCCCCCACCCCTGACATGCTGCCAGGCCACAGACAGACACATCCAGCCTGGAGCTTTTCCTCCAGCTGGGCATCAGTGTCCCTCGTGCCACATCACCACACATGTGCACACACAAAGCTGACCACGTCCACTTTGGAGGGCCTGCATAAAGCATTTCTGATCAACATCAATGAGTAGGAGCAGTAGGAGCAAAATGAAATGGTGAACCAAAAAAACCTGTAGTCATATTCAAATGGCATAAACAAAACATGAATGGCAGATTATTTCACTATGACTTGACTGTATGGGATGATTTATCATAAGTAGTGAAGTTATGGAAAGCTCAGTTATCTTCATAGAGCAGAATGTTCTGACAGGACGGAGCTGTTCCTCTGTAGCCATGGAAACAAGTTAATAGAGTTCCATAGTATTAATCATTAAGTCATTTGTTAGTCTCTTTCTCTCTTTGTCTTTCTCTCTTTCTTTGTCTTTGTCTTTGTCTCTCCTTCTCTTATATGGTACAGCGCCAACCAGAAATGCATAGTGACTGATTATCCACAAAAAGATGAATGGTGATGCCTTCAGACTTTTAATGTGTTGGTTTGTTTAGAGGTTGGTAGCCCGTATATTCAGTTGTATGCAACAGCCAAATTTCATGCTTTATTGATTTCACACAGACATAGATGGTGTTTTTCTACATATTTTAGTGCACAAATTAAATTTATTTACTCAGTATTACATGTTAAAAAAAAGTCTAATATAAACAGTGCCATAACTTTTGCACAGGCCTTATTTTGTAAGTGTGTTCTTTGAAAAGCAGGCATCCCCAAATTTAGGCTCAGTTTGACATCTGAACATCATAACACTAATGAACAAACCAGCATCCAGCCTCTTCAGTTTTGATTCCCTGTCTGTGTAGATTTCCGTGTAGCTGTGGTCGAGTACGTAAGTAAGTAAATAAAAAGTTTATTTATAAAGTGCTTTTCACAGGCAGATGTCACAAGCACTGTACAGGAGTAAAATACAAAGGTTAACTTTAAAACCATTAAATACAATATACTAAAATCAGAAAATCAAAAGCAATAAAATGGTAAAAAAAAAGAAAAAAAAAAAAAAGCCATAATGTGAGAAAAATTACTACAATCAAGCAGTTAAGGTAATGGACCTGAAATCCACAGGGGTATTGGAACATGTCATCTGCGTATGGCTTTGGGCAATGGTGGCCTAGTGGTCTTTATCCTTGTGATCAGAAGATCACAGGTTGAAGACCGGACCACTTGAGCAAGGTACCGTCCCGCAGCTCCCCGGGCGTGGTGATAGCTGCCTGCTGCGCCACGTGTGTACGCGTGATGAGTTAAATGCTGAGGTCAGATTTCACTGTGTGTGAGCAACTGTGTTCACAATGACAAATCGTCACATTCACCTTCTATATAAGATATAAGATATAAATTAAGGCATTTAAATGAAAGAATAAAACATTTAAAAGCCATGGCTTTGTTTAAATAGTTCTGATTATGTTTTAATGTAAATATTTTATATTTTTGTAGACTTTTATACATATTTAATTAATTCAACTTTAACTTAATTAAAAATGTGAATTTTAGAAACATTTTATTTATTTGTTGCAAATTACCTCTTGCCCACCAAGGGGGCCACAGCCCAGCCTTTAAGAAACATCGCATAAAAAACATTCATTTTGCTAGGAGTCCCAAAACTTTTGCTTATGTGTGTGTATGTGAAGCATGATTTGTTTAATCATTATATGCACATTATGTCCAGTGTTTTAGTTCTGCTGCTGCAGCAACTTCTGCAATCAATGTAGCTCTGTCTATTAATCTATCTACAGAACATGTTCTTCATCATTTCAGATTCAGAGTGTCTTCTCAGGCTGTGCACGTTCTGTCACTGGCATCCACTACTGCAACCTGCAGTGCGTTCAATACGTCAGTGTGGCAGTAAGACAGCTCTTCCAAAAGCGTTTCACTTCTGCGCTCCTTCTGTGCTAAAGAGACAGATTGTTGGCACGCTCTACTCGCTCTGCTTTCCCCACTCACATGAAGTGGGCCGGTGGGGGGAGAGCATTGCCGCTGTGCAGGGAAATAGATGCATTTCCAAATACAGTAGGTCAGAAGGCGAATGCTGCACCTTCATTTATTTCCAGATATATCAAGGCCCTAATCCTGCGCTGCACTGGTGTATCCAGCCCTGGCCACATTTAAAAAAAGGTGAAAATTCCCACGTTAAGGATGATCTTTATATTTTTGCCCACATTTGCTGCAGTAATGCTCCATAGTCGAGTACTAAACCTCTTTATTTTCTTGCATCTTTATCTTTGCACTGCACATGGTGACCTTTGCCTTGTATTTGGTTAGTCCAGCATTTGCATGGTAAATATATTGATATGTATATATGTGATATATAATAATATGATATCACAATATATAAATGAATATAAAAATAATCATCATAATCTTCATTATTATATCAATTGTACTGTTATACTGTTACCAGTACAGTAGTATGATTTAATGTTTGCTGCAAGCAACAAATAACAGACGTGTTTAATGTCAGGATGGGTGTAAAATGCTATGTTGATTAACACAGGAGCAACTGCATCGATTTAGGTCTTAAAGGCACTTCGTTGAATTGACTATAAAAGTTATGTTACCAACTGCATTTTCTGTTTCTCTTGCAGGTGAGTCTGTTTGTGGTTTACCATTTCTGGGCTTCTTACAAAACCCATAACAGCTTTATTTTAGCTTTAGCATTATTCTTCATCTTGGCCAAAAGTGAGGAACCAATCAGCAAACAGAGTAACATCTCAGTCCACTTTGCATAGTTTCTTTAAGCTTCTTATAAAGAACTGTAGAACTTCCCACAATAGATAATACATTGTAAATTGTATACATAGTTACTCTGCACTGCTATCTTCTCCTGTAATATTATAAACAAATCATGAAGTGGAATATAGGGACATTGATTAGATTAGATCATGTAAGGCATGTACGCTAGAAAAATATGCCCTGATTCCACACCAGTGAAAATAAAACTAATTTGAAACACAAGAAAAAGGTCAAAATTAAGTCAGATTAAACATGTGTATTGGTGTTTCTGCTTCCAGTAAAAACCAACGTGCCAGGCTGGTCATGAGAAAATGACCATGAAAAAACAGCAGGGGAGCTTTTTTAAAAAAGATTTTATGGTAACATTGGCAATATGTTTTTGAGGGCTGTGTCCTTGTCACACAGTTTGTATACCATGACTTTAAGCCAGTTTTCTTCTCATGAAATACTAAAAATAAATGAACACAAGACTGGTAAAACTTTACTTATAGGGTCACAAATATCGATTAAATGTGCTGCTAATTAGTGATTATTTACTTTTAATTAAATGTTCATTAAGCAATGGTTGGTCATTTCTTATTCATTAGTAAGTACTAATGACTAATCTATTAGTAAGTACTATTTATTAGTAATTGGTTACATGGTTAACTGATCATCTAGTTTGCTATTAGTACATAACTGAATTACTCCTTAACTGTTTAGTAACTGCTGCTAACTACACTGTTAATGAACTGATAAATCTGTTTACTGATAAAGAAGTAACATCCGATCTGACTAGTACTTAAGCAGTGGTCCCATTGATTATCAGTTCATTATCTACATGTACAGTAATTAACAGTCCTGAGGCTTTGCTGCCACTTTCCTTTATATACAGCTAGTTCACTGTTCTCAGAGCTGGTTTTGAAGCTCTTTGTCCTTGTGGTTAGGAGCTTGCTCCTAGGATCAGACGGTCGCAGGTTCAAGTCCCAGCCCAGGCATCACATAGGTACACACTGCTCTCCACATGTGGATGTGTTAAATGCAGAGTTGAGTCAAATTTGGTTTTGGTGCACTTTGTGTGATTGAGTGTTTCACAATAACAGATGAGGAGCAGAGTAAGTTAATGATAATGAACTGATAATCAATGGGACCACTGCTTAAGTACTAGTCAGATCTGATGTTACTTCTTTATCAGTAAACAAATTTATCAGTTCATTAACAGTGTAGTTAGCAGCAGTTACTAAACAGTTAAGAATTAAGTTATGTACTAATATCAAACTAGATGATCAATTAACCATGTACTAAATTATTAATAAATAAGTCTTTAGTTTCTGACTAATAACTGATGCTTAATGAACAGTTTATTAATATATCAATAATAGTACATGACTCACTAATTAACAGCATATTTAATCATTATTTGTGACTCTTACGTGAAGTGTTACGAAAAGAGGAGCCTGTGTTGGGCGCATAGCAAAATGGCATCGTCCACAGGAAAATGCAACTTCTTGATGTTTACGTTGTCTGACAAGAGGAGCGAGCATGTGAAGGTTTGTCCTCTGACAAAGGCTCTCCTCTCATCGGCATGCATGTCAGGTCAGGGTGAAAGAGCCAGAGAGAGAGAGAAAGAGGATGAGAGAGAGCATATGGGAGCACTCAGACATCATAAGGCATCATGCTCCCATCTCAGTGGTGCAGGACCAGCATGACTGCGTTCTCCCACTGAGCCACAACATGTGTCACTGAGCCTAAAAGCATTTAGGAAAAGACACTGGTCAGTGTCATTCTATCTTACAGGTAACCAGACTGAGGGCCTTGATATGTGCAGTAATTATATAGCGAGGACAAAATATAGAGAATGACAACCAGCATTGTGGAATATGGACCAACTATTTTTGGAAGACTGACTCTGTCTGGTGTCTGGTACAGCTAGTGCAATTTAAAGGGATCTCCTATGGATTTCTTGTTAAGGGCTGTTTTGTTCAGCCTTTGATCATTCTCTAAGACTGTTAAGCCGTCTTGGATCACTGATGTCCCTTCTGTTGTTACGCTGCAGTTCTACTTACACTCTAGCAAACCCCTGAGGTTAGCCAGTGAATTTCAGTGCTACCGAAGCCCTTTCAACACTAATTTTAATTAGCCTTTTTGAAGTATTTTGTTTTTAGATCTCATTCTCTTCCTCAGTTTGATGGGTAGGAAATCTATTGTTTTCTTGGCACAGGCTTTGGTGTGTTAATCATGATTGGTGCTAAGGATGAGAGATTTGGTATGAAGATGCGTTAAACATTTGTTGAACGACTCGTTTTGTCACTTAGATTAAAACTCTGTATCAAAAGATTCTCTCAAATAGCTGTAGATTTTTAACTCATTTGCAAACTCCTCATATTGGCCAGGCTTTCTGGTTTTAAAAGAGATTTCATTAAGTTTTTTGGCCAAAAAAACATATATAGAAGAATCAGAACTTAAAAAGATTGCATGACTTTGCAGAACATTGTTTACCTGATAACAGGACTGGAAAAGTGAATTTAAATACAAAATCAGTCACAAGATCAATACAATCTTCTTAGCCATAGAAAACAGTGTTACAACAGTGCATATAAGTGCTACAACATTACTACCTCTTTGCTATGTATCATTATGCTGAGAAAACTTAATATAAAGGCTTATGAGTCTGTCAATGGATTTTAAAAGATTAAAAAAAATAATTGAAATTATAATTAGCATGGTGGTGCAGGGGTTAGCACTGTCACTTCAGCACGAAGGCCCTGGGTTAGGGTTAGGGTCTCCCCATGTTAGTGTGGGTTTCTTTCATTGTCCAAAGTGTGTGGTTTAGGTTGATTGGCCTAAACAGGTCTTAATGAACTTGTTAGTTGCCCGTAGGTGTGAATGTGTGTGTGAGTGAATGGTTGCCTGTCTCTGTGTTACTCTGTGATGGGTTGGCCTCCAGTCCAGGGTTTACCCTGCCTTGTACCCATAAGAAGGCTGATCAGTTTTTCTAAAAAGACTTTAGCTGTGAATATGGCTTGTGTTAAGGTGTTATGGAGGTAGTGCTGTAGGCTGCGTGCATGTTTGATTTATGCAGCATATTTTGTGACTCTGGGAATTTTTTTTCAAATAGTGTCAAATCAGGTTTTTGATATTCAAGCCACACTGGAAAATGTGAATTCAGTCTGACAAAAAGCCTCCATTCGATCATGACATTGGCCTTGCCCATGAGTGGTGATCAACAGTTTGTCAATAATAAGCAAGCCTCTCCACATTAAAGTGTAAAACAGACCCTTAACCAGCTATGTATAACACTGGCCTCATGGTAACCAGGGCCTCTAAAGACTCAATTACAGCAAGGGAGAGGAGCGGGGAGAGAGAGGGAAGCAGAGGCAAAATGTATGTGTCTAAATTGCCCCTCTGCTGGAAGTACAGTTTCAGCACAGACATGACAATCCACACTACCACAAACTTCTCCATCAAAGCTTCTTAAACATTACATTAACATTACATTAGTGTGTGTGTGTGTGTGTGTGTGTGTGTGTGTGTGTGTGTGTGTGTGTGTGTGTGTGTGTGTGTGTGTG
>JBBIGC010000137.1:14088631-14106018 GCA_037576955.1 Lepidarchus adonis
CACACACACACACACACACACACACACACACACACACACACACACACACACACACACACACACACACACAGGATAAATCAAGACATGGGTACAGTATACTAAAGGTGATTCTGAAACATAATACACTAAAATGTGCATTTATTTCAAGAACTTTTTTTATAGGTTTTCATACCTGCATTCAAATACATAAAATGAATAACACAAATACTAATATCTATATGATTAATATAGATAATCTATATTTAATTATTAATTACCACTCACAATAATACAAGTACTCTACAACTTAATTCATAAAAATAATTCTCATGGAAAAAAACACAACGTGAAGAAATGACTGAGCTGTTCTAAATAAATTCAAAATATTGATACTATCAACTAGTGTAATAAATATTATTACACAAATATTGTATAAAGGCACTTCATAAGACAATGTAAATAAAGCAATTGTATACAGTTAAATGTGTAATACATGCAAATAATTGCAGTGTTCAAAAAGTACATTTTTAATAGCAATAACATGTTGGCAATTATGAACTTTGGTTTCAGTTATCAAAAACAAAAACTCCTGTTGATGGCTCCCTGTTTAATGGAACAGGTCTCTTGTGATTTTGTAATTATATTTGTGACACTTAATAGGAATCATGTTTTAGGCTTTCCCTATCATTTTATTGATCTAGTATTCAGATTTATCCAAATTGCCTTTTAATTAATTACATTAATGCACATTTCATATTAATGCTTTTGAAAAGTTGAAAATCAACTTCAAACAGTTATTAAGATTTATTATTTATCAAACTTGAATGTATTTTACACTATTTAGTGCAGGTTGTGAAACTTATATAAAATAAAATGTGCAATTATACTGCGGATATCATTAGTTCAAAACTGACCAACTGCATGTGTCAAAAAAGCATATTATTATTATTATTATTATTATTATTATTATTATTAAGACATTTTCATTTGTTTTTTAAAAAATTAACTTTAACAGATGAGAAACAATAAATATTGAAAAATATTGTTGTATCACTTCTCTAACCCTCAATATATACATAGGTGCATGCTAATGGTAGGATGTCCTGATCAAATTGTATTTTATTAGCTTTCTAAGCGAAAATAAGTGCAAATTATTGCCACATTTTAAAGCAACAAAACAGAAAACTAAAAAGTACTGAAAAATATACTTAGATACTTTTAGATACTTTTTACATACTTTTAGATGTGTTGTGTGTGTGTGTGTTTGTCTAACTGTCCAAGCAGTGAAGTAAGATCTGAAACCTGTGAGCAATCTTTCCTCTTCCATGGCATGAGCAGCCTGGTGGTCTGGTCAGAGCCGACACTTAAGAGGAACTCCCCCTCTGGATCCCAGCTCAGGTCCTGCACTGCATTGAAGTGTCCTGACAACACCACTCCTGGACTCCATTCTCCCTGCAAACAATTTGATTTGGAGGGTGTGTGTGTGTGTTGGGGTTAGTAATATGCTGACTGGTTAGTGTTGGTACAGTCAGCACACTTTAATCCCCAACACATACACTTTCAAAATCTCTAAACAAACTCATACCCATAACCCCTTACCAGTCAGAAATTATTTGGTACTTCATTTAACCATATTTGCTATTTTCTGTTCAATTTTTCTTTCTCATGTTTTTTTTACTTCCCTTCAGAAAGTAAACTAATGTATGTGAACCCTTGTAGCTCCTGTAAGGTGATGTAGGACTTACTTGATCTTTGTGCCATAAGTGCAGAGCTCCATGAAAAGCATGACCCAGAATCTTCGTGCCATCAGGACTCATCTGACAGCCAAAGAAGCCTAGTGTGTTTCCTCCCACCTCACCAACACGCACCTGGAGTCAAGGTCACACAAGTGTTGATTTTCAAAGTTCTCTCACTGAAGAGTGAACCCATGCAGGTGGACTTGAGCATCATTCTTCAGCATCATATAGGTTTCAACTCTGTTACTAAGAGCTAAGCTCTTCAGAAGCCACTTTCTTAGAGTGGTGGGAAAGTCGATAAACAGTAAAAATCTTTTAGATGTATATAATTTTAAGTGGGCATCTTGTAAGCATGTTAAGAATGGTGGGAAACGAGCTTAGAGAAAAACTCCATCACAGAAATATCAGCACAAGATTCTGTAAGGCTACTCCCATCAAATGGCAATTAAGTAAGCAGAGTGCTCCTCGGCAGTGTGTTTTCATGGTAAATGTAGAAAAAGCGGAGGAGCCACAGCAAATGCGTCAGCATTGCTACTCCTCCTGAATCAGCTGGTCGCAAATGCCAACAATTACTGGCCATGAATCCTGGCCAATGGGAGCTACAGTCTGCAGCTGTACTCCATCTTAGTTTAGCCATCTATTATTAAGCAACATTACAAAGTGTACATGCAGAACCCCAAATAAATCAAACAGACAGGCCAAAGCAGGAATTATGCAAAGCAGAGGCTATTAAGGAGAGTCTATATATATATATATATATATATAAAATATATTCTTCATTTAAAAACATTAATGCAGGATGCAGGCACTGAGCACTTTAAATCAAATGAAGCCCTTAAAACAAGTAAAGAGAAATAAGCCTTGCTTACACGTAGGATGAATTAGAGTATAGGTTAAATTCCCTTAACCTGACAGGACTATGAATGCCAAAGCACCGTATTCATTTCCCTGGCAAATTGTAAAACAAAAAGAGCAGTGTGCCCTCTGTCTGGCCCGTGTCTAACATGCTTAATACCGCTTGAGTGTCTCACACTAATGGAGGAAGCCAGTCGTGTTTCAAAGCAGGCACGAACATCATATAAAACAAGATAATTAGTCATGATTATGCCATCAGGGCTAACCTGGCATCGCATGTATTTATGGCAGTGTACAAGCAAGGACTAATGCAGACTAATTGAGATCATTTGCATTTGCCAACAATTCAAGACACAAAAGATGTAAGAAAGGGGGGAGGAAACGGCTTGCGTTTTACAAGTTACATAATCAAATTAGACCCTTCGAAGATGTGGTTTCTGGGTGTTATTTCTTGCTACCCACAACAGCTGTGAGTTGGCTCTAAAAATGAACCTTTTCCTGACCTTGTAAAGAGGATGGGACACTAACAAAGTCCCAGAAAAGCCACAGAGATACACCTCGTGGTCAGTGGCACCGCAGTCATATGATGATCCATTGGTATGTGAAGCACAATGGTGGTTGAAAGTGGGAAAATTGTCATTTCTGAGCCATGTGACAACACTGCGCATGTTTCCACTGTTTGCTGAGCAGGTTTAAAAAGGCCTGCTTCAACTAATTGCAAAAATAATGAAATTACACTTGGAGAACAGAGATCATGACTAACCTTTAAGATGATTATCTCCTCACAGACATATAATATGTCATGTGATATCTGCAGTGGGCGTTCTAGCGCTCTTTAGCACGAGCAGAGGCCCATGCAACATGCCCTTCACAGGCCCATCTTGCTGAGAAACATGGCGGAACTAATGACGACGATAAAGTGTGCCTTTCACTTTGAGTGGCACAGACCTCTGCGAGCCATTGTGAAGAGAGAAACGCAACATTAACCAGATTGATTTTGAATTCCATCCACACTGCTGCTCATATATCATGCCAAGCTCCTGCAAGCAAAATGTGTAATCAGCCTTGTTTATGGAGGGAACAACAGTATGGATCTCTGGCGCAATATACATGTCCAAACACTCACCAGAAGGTTTGGAACATGGGCAGACATGTGTCACTGCAGAAAGGAGGCAAAAAGGACAGATGGAAGCTAGTAAAGTTTGAAAGTAACCAAAGTATTATGGGTAACTAGAACAGATTTTATTTAATCCTGACACTTAACTGCCAATTAAGCTCCACACTCTCGCAACTCGAGTGTACTAGTAAAGATCTGGGGGAAAGATCTAAAAGCAATTTTTAACTTTAAGGAATGATGATCCCTTGCATAAACATCTTGAATTGGGTCTTTAATACAAGTTACATAAAATAACTTCAGGCAAATGCTTTAGTTTAAAAATCTAATGTATCACTAGTTTTTGACAGTAGTAAATTTTAATGTGATCTTACAGTTTTTCATTTATCTCTTAAGAATTTTATGCAAGAGGATATGTTGGCCCAGAAGGTTCAGACATTTGTTTTCTTGTGGCTTTATTAAACTACAGGCAGCTGAAAAGCTCCATGTTGTTTCTTGCCATTTCCCAAGACAATGTTCTTGGTAATTCATTCATTTATTGGAACCACTTATCCTATCCTATAGCAAGTCCATTGCAGAAAAGAAACAGATTTATACACACACTTGCACCTAAGGTCAACATAGCAAATCCAGTTCACCTGATATGCATGTCATTGGTATAGAGGCCCAGCAAAAAAAACCCCCAAAAAAACCACATGCATATTCCACACAGAAAGGACCCTGGCTGTCCCAAGGGTAATTGAATCTAAGACCTTCAGCACATTGCTCACGATGGCCAATTAGCCACTTAAAATCTTACTCAAATGTAGAACGGTTTCTTCAGTATATAGTCCACAACAACAGTTGGATATGAAACATTTAATTTATTGTATTAAATAAATTAATAAAATAAAGGAAAAAAGTGCAGTAATTCAAACAGCCAATATGTCTAACATCAATCTATTTAAACACCAGTATTCAGTACCGCAAAGAAAACAAATACCAAACTATTCCTTACATTAGTTACATTTACATTTATTCATTTGGCTGACGCTTTTGTCCAAAGCGACTTCCAGGTACAGGAAACAGTTAGGGTTAGGAGCATTGTTTCAGTTGTTAAGAGTATCCTACAGGGTAGATGTAAAGCACATTGGTTGATTTTGGGATAAGAGGAATTGTTTAGACCAGGATATTGCACAGCATATGTCGCATACAATTGCCTATTCCTGTTATCACTTGATTCACCTTTTTTATCCCCTTTGACATTCGATACAGCATTGGTTCAATGTGATTAGGTCTAGGTGGCAACCTCATCTTATCTGAGCTCATCCCTTACTGAAGAGCTGGAAATCTTTACCAGCTACTCGCCACCTCTCTACTCCGACTCATCAGGACTAATAAAGTGTTATGCTGCTAATGGCCTAAGACTGAAAGGACTTCACTATGGTCTCACCAGACCACACCACAGCCCTAACTGCCAGTGTGACTTATTAGCAGGGCGTACTTTACCCAGCAGTCCTTCTGGCCATCCTACTGCAAGCCAGCTCTCCACTAAATCTAACCAATTAGACTAATCATTATGGAGGAGACTCTCCTTTTTAAATGCGTTAATTAGCCACACTGATGCTGGTCATTTGCTACTTAGTGGCATTCTCACAGGTCTTCTAGCAGAACAGCAGTACAGCTCAGACAGATGATATGAATATGAGCATGTCACTCAAACTGATCTAGGCTTTTGGTACTTTCCTTACTAGTACGACTTTTACATGCACAGCTTTCATTAATTCTACCCTTTTGTCAGAATATATTGCATAAGAAGGCAGCTCTAACATAATCTCAGCTTTAAAGCATCATTCAAACTCAGTATGAAATGGTGGGAAATGGTGGCTGGCGGGAGGGAATAGGGAAAACTGTGTGAGAACATACGCCCACTTCCTTTGGAGGTAGGGAACCTGTCAGTTCAAAGGCTCGGAGTTGCGTTTGATAAGCCAGTTCATGACCCACTTCATATAATATGCCCTTTACCACAAAATACAGAGGGTACACAGACCAAAATAGAGGTATGCAAGAGTTTCTTACTACGCCAAGCAGAAACAGAGAAAAGCACAATTACTCTCACTTCTTTTACAACTGTTCCCTCACCAGAAGCTACTTGAAGCCTTTCGGTTTAAATTGGACGAGCTCAGGTATAGAGGAGCACGTGAGCCAGCTGCAACACACGTTGAGACACCTTGTGTCAGAAACAGGAACTTCTAGAGACGGCGCTGATCTGAGCTCCACAAAGCTGTACCTGCTCGCTTAAAGATCAAAAGGTAGCCGTTCTTATTGATCACCCATGGAGCCATGCCTGTTATCTGCTGCTGGGACGCCAATCAAAAAGCCTTGTTACTGCTGAAGGGGAAGATGGGTCTGCTTTGAGGCTGACACTGAGCACCAGGAGGTTATCTCAGGTGCCTCCGCTCTGCTGCAAGGAGATGGCTCGCATCACTGTCATCAGCTCTCAAGCTAGGTGGAGAAGACCTTGCTCGACATGGAGTCTGAATTTCAAGAGGACGAGGAGAATAAACAGATGTTCTCTGGCTGACAGAAAGGGTGGAGCACAGCAGAGGATCTGGCTTCAGCTCTAGAACACACTCCTGCTGCCTGCTTGTCCAGCTGTGGACTCGGAAAGGCTTCACGTCTGGCAGAGAGGAGAGCCAGAGGACACGGAAAGAAGAGACTGTGAGCACTGTAACCCTACTGTAGGGTCAGAGCTGTCCAGTGTGTCTGAAATGTTTCCAGAACAGAATACAGAAAAGCAGAGCTGCAACAGGGATCTGTACATACATACATACACATACATACATACACACACACATTATATATATATATATATATAACTATAATGTTGCATCAGAGGTAGACTTTAAAATCTTTAAAAAACCTCAAGACACCAAAAGACATGCTGCTTCCAGTGTGTAATACACTCATACAGTGGAGGAAATTATAATTTGACCCCTCACTGATTTTGTAAGTTTGCCCACTGACAAAGAAATGAACAACATAAAGAAATGTATCATTTGAATGGTAGGTTTAATAGTGAGGGATAGAATGTCAAAAAGAAAATCCAGATCACATTATATAAAATATAAAAATTTATTTGCATTTCATTGAGTGAAATAAATATTTGATGCACTGATTTGATAAGTGCATGGAAAGTCTCCCTGCTCAAGAAAGCACACGTGAAGGCCTGTCTGAAATTTGCCAATGATCACAGTGAGTGAGTGCTTGGGAGAAGGTTCTGTGGTCATTTGAGACCAAAATCAAGCTCTTTGGCCTCAACTCAACTCACCGTGTTTGAAGGAAGGCAAATGCTGATAATGACCCTGAGAACACCATCACCACTGTCAAGCATGAAGGTGGAAACATTATACTTGGCTGTTTCTCTGCTAAGGGCACAGGTCAACTTGTCACCGCATTGACAGGAGGATGGACGAGGCCATGTGAAATCTTGAGTGACAACCTCCTTCCCTCTGCCAGGACACTGAAAATGAGTCGTGGATGGATCTTCCAACACAACAATGACCCAGAGCATACAACCAAGGCAACAAAGGAGTGGCTAAAGAAGAAGCACATTAAGGTCATGGAGTGGCCTAGCCAGTCTCCGGACCTTAATCCCATAAAAAACCTGTGGAAGGAGCTGAAGCTTTGAGTTGCCAAGTGACAGCCTCGAAACCTTAATGATTTAGAGCTGATCTGCAAAGAGGAGTAATACAAAATTCCTCCTGCTATGTGCGCAAACCTGGTCATCAACTACATGATATTTCTGACCTCTGTGCTTGCCAACAAGGGTTTTGCCATCAAGTACTAAGTCTTGCTAGAGAATCCAATACTTATTTCACTCAATGAAATGCAAAAAATTGTATACACTTTATATAATGTAATTATCAGGATTTTCTTTTTATATTCTATGTCTCACTGTTAAAACAAACTTGTCAGTAGGCAAACTTTCAAAATCAGTAAGGGGTCAAATGATCATTTCCTCCATTGTATATTAAATGTATGTTTTTATTTAGTATATTTTTGGCATATATTCATGTCTATGTTTTTTGTATGAAGGGTTCTCCCCTTGTGATCAGAGGATCACAGATTCAAGTCCCAGCCTGGTTAGATATGCTGAGACTCCACTATCATTCAACAGTGTTCTCAGGGTGTTCAACTTCATCAGTTCTGCTTTCTTCAAGCCTTTCATCAGCAGTCAGTTTTGACCACAATACCACTGCTTACAATTATAGCTTAATGGTCATGGACATAGACATTTGATACAGAAGATCAGCCAATATAGTTCAAATTCCTATTTGTGTTGTAATCCATAATAAAATTGCACAATTCATGTAAATTGCTCTGGCAATATTACATTAAAACATCTTATTTTCTCTTAATGTGACACATTACAGTGTTCTCTATCTAGCCTACTTTCTTCCAAAATAACCATTGAACAGCAAGTTTAATATTGGCTTATGATCCATCTAGACTGTACAGTGATGCACACTCTAAATGGACTATTAAAATGAAATATATATATTTTATGGTTGTGAATATGGTGTGATTTTATAACCCCATCACATTCCATGCCTGTTGTTCTGTTCCTTTTTTTTCTCTCCAAGCAATTACAACAACAGTTGCAGCTAAAGTTAAAACAAAACATTTTCAAGATAGTTGCGCTTTTGTTGTAGTTTATGGGCAAAAAACTGTTTGCATTAAGAAATGCTTTTAGTTGTATGTTACCAAGCAAGCTAGAGAAAACATGCTTGGTGCAAACACAGATCACTCACACTTTATACAGCCATGTTTAGATTAAAAAAAATGACTTAGTTTAAAGATATTACCATTTTATTTTTTCTTTAAAAAACAGTTTAACACTACAGACATGTAGGCCAATTTGTGGACCAAACTGTAAAAAGGGAACTGGACCTGGACTGCGTTGAAATAGGAGATATGTCAGGACCAGACATCTCTACAATGTTGTATGCATAATAGTAAAAATAAAGAACTTTTATGACCTTAAATATTTGGAATCTATTTGAACACTTCTTAAGTCTTCCAGAAAACATGTATATATCATTTGTACAATGCCACTACAGTAAACTGTTTTATTGATTATTCAATCATTCTGAATTATGCCAAATTAATTACATTAAATTATGATTACATTTGAGATTCCATGATGTACTTAACTGCTTCCTAAAATAATCTCAGTCATATTAATGTTACCTCAGAAATGTACACGCTCTACTGAGTAGTATCTGTAGTGACAGTTATTAATGAAAAAATGTCAGCAGCTGAAGTGCTGGAGGACCTGTGTTCAGCACAGTTTGATAGTTCCCTTCCTCATCCACAATTAACAGGTTAGTTGAACCTAGGTCGACTGAACAAGAAAAATCATCAAACTGTGCTGAAAATGTCCATCACTGCAACCTTGCAAGTCAGCTGAACACTCATAACACACAATTGACACAGCAACAGAAATTACACCCCAAGAGAAGGGCAGTAAGCTTCTTGGACTGACCTTCTCCACCCACACACCTGATGCCTCCTCTGGCCCCCATAGTATCATGGTCTTGTCCATGGAAGCAGAGAGGAGACTTAGAGGCTGCTCCACTGAGTCCCCTGTAGGGGGAGACAAAAAGCAAAAAACATGAAACGGAACAAACCAAAAGCATCATACAGCACAACTGATTTTCAAACTTTTTAGAAAACCATGAGCCTTTACCGTTGCAAACTGATGGCTGCCAGTGGATGCCATACACCCAGTTCTCATGGCCAGCTAATACTGTCTCAAGAGCCACAGCATACACTTTAGAAAAGAGACACAAAGCACAATTGATAACAATGGATTTTATAAACCTTCACTGCTATTTTTAACACATAAGTGAATTTCCATCTTTTTGATTATTATCCACAAACTCCATACATTACTATACTTGATGGTGGATCTAGTCTTCCAATCCTCATTCCAGTAACTTATTACTCAAACACTATACAGGTTATACCACAACCTCTTAAAGAAGGTGAAGTTTTTTTTGTCTTTTTCCCTTTACTGCTGGATGTGCCTCTAGAAAATGCTGGTGTAGCTGACAACATACAGACTGATGAGCTACCATGTTCAATTTTAGTAAAAAAAAACCTCAAGTTTCCCCAACTATAGAGGGACTGTGAAGATGGGAGAAATCTTGGCACAATACATCAGTCATTTAAAAGAAATATATTCACAGAACATACGTTGGACATATATGTTGGGCAAGATCTCCAACCCAAGGTTCTAGGTTCCCTGGTGCTAATGGATTAGGTGTTCACAACCTAACGTTTATTATCAAGGATGATGACAAAGTAGGTCAAACAAATACAATATGTTTGAGCTATAAGAATGAGTAATGAAAATTTTAATTCATAGGTTTAAACAAACAATTCTCACCATTTTCCTTCACCTCAAACATGTCCTCCTTCATCCTGATGACCCCATCAGCAGGCATCTCTGGCTGTTGAGCACACTTCACCACTAGTCTCCACACTCGGATGAGACAGTCCTGAGAACAGCTGGCCAAAAGAAGCTCCCCATCTGAAGGCACACACACACACACACACACACACACACACACACACACACACACACACACACACACAATACCTGCTTTAGCTACTTCAGTATATCAGTCCTGCAAAGCATGGGGTCTTTAGCTGGCAGGAAGTGCTTGCTTCATGCATTATGAAGGCACACTAGAGTGAAATCAATTTGGATAGAGGCCCCTGAGGGTGAAGCGTTTTATATTCAGAGCCGTCTGAGAACAGTACCACACATTTACCTTAGGTGATAGTTTGTGAATGTTTGCCCTTTTGAGCAGTAGTAAAGTTAATTAATTTTTTGGATATTAAAGCAATTATTTAATGTATAATGAAAACAAATTAGGTATTAACTGCATTAGTACAATACAATCATTTGCTACTAACAGAATAAACTGATGTTAAATATCATACCTTTCTCTGCCCATTCCAAACTGCGAACCCAGTCCTCATGGCCCTGAAGCGTGAGCACTTTCTGAAACTGAACAACACAGCACACTTCATGAAATGTTACTGAAAAGCCCATAAGATTCTACTATAAATATGCGAGAGTCAACGGGCTTGCCCTTCTTTTAATAAGAACAGTGAAACACACCAAAGGGTTTGTTTTGCAGCAAAGGGAGATCTGGGCAGAAAAATACTGGAGAATTCCTTTACAACTACAAATACAAGAACAATACTAATCTAGGGCTATATAATTTAATAATGGCCATAAGGTAAAAGCCAGCTTTATGTTGGGGTGACTTCACATAAACTCTCCATACCTGTCCATTGAGTTGCACATATAGATAGACTTTGCCGTCATCTCCACCACAAGCCAGGATGGGCACTACAGGAACAATGACTCAGTTATTCTCCCAATACACACTGCAAGGGCAAAGCCATATGACAGACAAATAATTCAAAACAAGAGAAAATCAAAATGCACATGCTTTGTCCTGCACGCTAGATGCATTGTAAGGGGCTGCATAATGCTGCTCCATTACAGCGCTAAAGCACTGAGATTTTAACATGACATTCAGTGACACACAGATGCAATGGAGACAAATGGCATGAAGGGGAAAGTAATTCCGTGCACAGCAGCATGCACAGCTTACCTTCGCTGCCTGGCAACAGTGCTAAGGAGACATCAATCATGAAGCCGCTCCCAAAAGATATGGTCTGGAGGCATTCGGCTAACAAAGATCATAAACACACTATGAGTAAGAATTAACCCACTTTGCCATCATGAATTTTAAAAAGGCTGTTTCAATGTACACACTGTCTGAGTGCATCCATCAGACTCGCAGGCCTGTCTCAGACTACATTTCAAAGCTTAAATTTTCTGCTCCTGTATATTTCTGATTAGTGGAATCTGCTTTTACATTATGTCATATGTCTGTAGTTAAATGACATTTCTATCCCTCGGCTTTGTGGCCATCAGTCTCAAATCCATGTCACACCTACAGGTGATCAGAGAGAGCCCTTGGTCAAAGAGCCATCTTGTAAGTGAACAGACATACACCTAAAACCCACTTCTGCACAGGCTACTGCACAATATGTCATGCATTCCTGTTTATTTCTTAAGTTTACTAAAGCTGGGGTAGGCTAATTACACCACTAAACACATGAACAGGTGTCGCTGCTTTTTTTCATGACAAGCATTGAAGACAGTTTCTCTGCCATTGGACAATTGGCTCACTAGCTTGATCTAATTAAAGAATCAAATGAAATGGCCTTCTGTTTATAGCCATACAGCTGCATGCCTAGTTATACATGTACAACAAGCAGTGAAATGTATCCTGATCCACTCCAGACTGTGCAAGATAAGAGGTAAAAGAAAAAAAAAATTAAGTAAATCTAGGTAAAGAAAACTACTAGCTAAAACCTTAGAACTAAACTAAAACTAAATCTAGGACTACATTAAGTTACCAGTAGAGGCAACAGAAGTAAAATAGAGATAAATATAAGAGTAAGCAAGCTAGAACTCAAGCAATGAAAATGATCCGGAAGAACTAGAGGTGCAACATAAGAAGAAGTAAATATGTGAAGTGAATAATACTTCACTAATATCTTACAAATGATGGATTTTTTTGGACCATTCTTTATTCATGGGGGTAGTTAGGACACAGCATCCAACAACAGGACATTGAGTTCATGTTCTACAGCATTTAGTAGTCATCCATTGTTGCCAGAAGCCATTTGTTGTCAAACAACTGTGTTACTCTTTTTAAATCATAATCACAAAATAAACTACCCAAATGTGTTGTGATAATGATTTTAAAAAAGTAAACACAGTTGAATGATAATAAAGAGCCTCAACCAAACACTAACCACGAGTGAAAGAAAAGTTTGTGTTATCATTCATATTCTCTGAACAATGGTTAAGAAATCATGAATTTTGTCAGGGTATGTAAACTTATGAGCACAACTATATATACAGTGTATTAAGATATTGCCTTAAATACTATAATTTATAGGTTGTATCTTCCAGCCCAAGTTGCATTCATCAAATTAGTCCATTGTTCTTGTTTTAATCAGACTCCTTGGGCTTTCCATCACAGCAGCTTAATTATTCCTCCACTACAGAGAAATACTACAACATTTTCATCAGAATAACCAAACCACACACATAGATCCTAGTTTTGATGGTAATTCAAATGTCTTGTTTTTAAAATAAAATGAGAATAAAGTGCATAAACACCTTGATGTTTTACAGATACTTTTATGTCTACACAACACAGTCCTACATATGCTCCAGACTTGTCAAAAACAGTATTGCCAATGGATGTCACATTGGTTTACATGGTGAAACTTTGAGCTTATTTATATATTCATTTTTATGGATATTAATTAAATAAAACCAATTCTAGGTTCAGATTTTGTTACTTCATACTATACATATTAGGCACAATATAGTCATTTACTACATCGCACATGGAACAAGCTAAGATACAATGAGTATACTCAATATATCGTCCAGCCCTACATTCTATGCATTAATTTAACACCAATAATGATTTGTGAATAAAAGAAACAGTGAGCAATGTCCGGAATTACACCAGAGGGAAGCCTGTCAAAAGTGGTTTAATACCCATAGTTTTCTGTCCCTACAGGCAGGCGAAGTGCGTTAGCACACAAGCCTTTCTCTTCAGACCTTCAAACCACAGACATACTTCCTGCAGACAAACACACATGCTTTCCAAAACTGTCACAGAAAATCACTCATCTTCCCTCTTGGACAGGGAGAGTGTGGACATTTCAAAGAACAAATGATGTGCCCTTTCAATCATGCTGTAGATTTACATGACACAGCAGAATTATTTGGGACAATCTGCTTCAAAAGACTGGAGAAACATGTATCAAAACTAATCTACATGATCACATAGGAGATGAACATTATTAATGCAAACACAAAAATGCACATTCATCACCGACCAAAATCTACAAGCGATCTTGCCTTTTTTTCTCTTATTTTTTACATAAATGTTCAATTAAACGAGTTCAAATAAAATGTTTATTGAGCCAAATGACATCAAGCAACATCCTTCCCTCACAGTATCCAAACTTAAGCCCATGCCAATAAGGAAAGTTCATCAATGAATCACTGAACACCTGCCAGTATGCACTCTTCATGAATTTCAGTCTCATGCAAACAGTTAGCCTTATACCTCAAAGCTCTGCATTTTCATTATTTTCTTTTACAGATAGTGACCACCAGATGTCAGACTTGAAGCAATACTAGAGTCTCAAGGAGGCCTGTATTTCATCTGTATTCCTTCCATTTACTACAATTAATCCCATTCATTCATCACTTTAACAGAACATGCTCTAAAAATGATCTAAATCTAATTAGAGATTCCGCACCAGCAACCATTCACCTTTTCCACTGATGTATGTCCACAGTTTGACAGTAGAGTCTGAGGATGCAGAGGCCAGCAGGGTCTGTCCAGAGGGCAGGGACACAGCATCTACTGCACACACTGGACCTGAGTGTCCCGAACAAACTGCAGAAGATGAGAACTGGAACACAAGTTCATTAAATTAGTACAATTGTTATAATTGCCTCATTGTGTTAGAATATTATAAACACTTTTTCAAACAATCTCTCCAATATCACGGCACAGTTTGCATTCGGGCCAAGAGTATTAGGTATGATTGATTTTTTAAACCGTATTGATTCTAGAGAGCTCTAATTTTTACAACACAGAATGACTTGACTCTTGAAAAACACAATAATACAAAGACAGGGTACATTCAGAATAACTAGTTTATGGGACAGATCCTTATGGGACAATAAAGGAGTGCATTGTTTCACATTTTTATATCATTTTTATATACTACATTGAAATTGTTACACCTTAGCTGACACCATATGATTCTATATTACAAGAAAACCATAAAACATTAAAATAATAAATTTCTGTAGATCATAACAGATATATAATATTAAATGGCTTAAACAGAACAAAAAGCAAATCGAACAAAACCTTGTCATCTCGCTCCTCCCACACAATAATAGTATTATCGGATGCTCCAGACACCAGCTGTGTTTCTGGGCCTGTGAAAATAGATGCATGTTACTATAAAATCATATAACAGTGCACATCATGGAGGAAAATTGTGTAGATGCAAAAAGGAAAAGACAATCCTTAATGAATGCAGGAAATTGTTACAAATGTCAGACCCTATGAAAGAATATAATATTGGACACATATTTATATATTATAAAATATTCTTTTTTAGATAGGGTTCTTCGATATGCCCTTTAAAATAACTCCTCCTTTATAGCACCCTAACGATCAACAAGGAGAGAAAATAGACTTACCACCATCACTTCTATGAACCCACTGGACTGCATTGACCCTTGCAGTATGCTTATTTAGTAACTCAATAATCTTTATTTCCTGTAGAACAAAATTCACAACACAGCATCAAAAATAAGACCTTTTTTTTTACTAACAAGCAAGTGATATTATTATTAGTCTATATCTGTATTAAATGTTTACTCAACTAGTATATGGCACCAGAGATCATATTTGACTTAACATAGGTCATGGGACATAGGTCTCCTTAACACAGTATGTTATGAATGTTATGAAGTAGTTTATATGGATTTGCTGGCAAATTGCTACACTCTGCAATAGAACAATGCCCAAGGTTGGTCTTTTCATATCCAGTGAATGGTAAGAGCACTACTAAGTGTCCAAGGTTTACTAATCCAACGCCCCTTACCATTGCACTCCCTGTCATAATACATCTACTTAATCTTAATAAACATTATAAGCAGAACAGGGATACTGCAGGGCCAGGCCAGGCTTAGAAGACAACGTTCATATCCATTGTCCCAAACAGAGCTACAGTACTTGGGTTTTATTTTTACAACCATTCAGAACCATTCAAAACTTTCAACTAAATTATCAGTGCTCGTCACGCAATTACCCGTTTCCTACACATTTAAACAAATTGTATGGTGTAAACTCATCAGTCTGTTTA
This sequence comes from Lepidarchus adonis, assembly GCA_037576955.1. Lineage (NCBI taxonomy): Eukaryota > Metazoa > Chordata > Actinopteri > Characiformes > Lepidarchidae > Lepidarchus > Lepidarchus adonis. The sequence continues at coordinate 14,104,370 of JBBIGC010000137.1, forward strand.
TTATATATTTGTATTGCTTCCTATTGTCTGTTGCCACCGCACAGTTTGTTAGCCATCCTCCAACTTTTCAGCCAAGATTGGTTTCTGACCACAGACTCAATCCTACTTTGTGTCTTTGAGTTGTAACAACTGGTTATGGAAATGATGCTATGATCTACACAAACCGATAACTGCGTCCGCTGCACTATTTCAATAAAACTCACGTACAGTGTAAGAGAAGAAATCTACATTTTTGTATTTCTGTAACACCATCTCTCAAACCAACCGCGGGGCTGCTGTTCTGCTCCGCTAACTGAGTTAGCACATGCCCAGACATGTCCCTCTGGCTCCGCTGTGCAGCACACCACACAGTGATTACCTGTGGATCATAAAGGGCAACGGAACTGCAAGTCCCAAAGGCGATTAAATCTCTCCGGCTCCATGAGAGAACATGCGAAGTCCTGTTAGCACAACAGGCTACATGGCACGTCTGCAGTACGGAGGCAGCCATGTTTGCGCTCTTTCCCACCCAGCACCACCAGGGAAATGTTTTCTGTTTCTCAGTGGTTCCGGGGTAGTTTATACTTGCGTTTACGAGCATCAGACTTTAAGCCTTTATTTGTAAATTAACGAAGAAAATGAGTTTTTCGGTTAAAGCATAAATAATGAAATAATAAAATGCATTTTTTCATACACGACATTCCATTTTCCCGCCGGGCTTTAATTGTAGACGGACCGGCAGTGATTGTAGTCCGGCATGGTGGTTGGAAAGTGGCTGCTGTGTGTTTGCCATGGATGAAGCAGATCAAAAATCTCCGTCTGTCATTGATCGATATTATACACGATGGTATAAAACAGGTAACGTCGTTTAGATTATTTTGTTTAATATTAATTACCTGCAAAAGAACCTGAACGATTTAAGTGTTGATTTGCTAAAGAAAGTGGCGCTGTATGTATGTTAGCTAATGCTCCTTCACTTACTGAGCTAATGTTTACTTTAGTTTTTTAATGAAGAAATAAAGAAAGTTATTGTACATCTGCTTTGTTTTACGTACATTGTGTACATTTGTAGTTAAAGGATTGTATATTATTCATTGAGCAAGATATGATTTGCAGTTAAGGGGAAATTCCACTGCACAATTTTTCTGCACAGTTCAGTCACTGAGAAGTGAAATGGTGCGATGTCAGCTGAACTACATTAAATCTGTTACCAAGTTAAATTACAGTGTTCGCTAAAGCCATTAAATGGTGAATTCTGCTCATTATTGGCCAGACTGAGGCCAAAATATCTATCTGTCTGTACAGAGAGAGCGAGAGAGAATTTATGTCTTGTCCAAAATGAATAGTGAACCTTCATGTTTTTTTGTATAATGCAGGGGTGGGCAACTCCAGTCATAGAGGGTTTTTCCCCCATCCCCAAACGCTCAATAAACAGTGGCGTTTGTAGGCAAGCAAAAGAACCAGAAAGACAAATCAAAATCCTCATTTGACTGCAAAAAAACCCACAGAAAAATGTAGCAGACTCAGGAGTGGTGGTGCGCCGTTCCACTGTCCTTCATGGAAGAGTCAGCAAAAGTTCCTACCTGCATCCCTATCATAAAATCCAACGTCAGAAGTATGCAACAGAACATCTACAGAAGCCTGATGTGTTTTGGAAACAAGTGCTGTGG
>JBBIGC010000137.1:14116477-14131866 GCA_037576955.1 Lepidarchus adonis
GATCTTCTCAAGAGCTGTGATGTTTTGGGGCTGTTGCTGGGCAACATGGACTTTCAACTCCCTCCACAGATTCTGTATTGGATTGAGGTCCGGAAACTGGCTAGGCCACTGCAGAACCTTGAAATGTTTTTTACATAGCCACTTCATTGTTGCCCAGGCAGTGTGTTTGGGATCATTGTCATCTTCAATGCTCTCACTGATGGAAGAAGGTTTTTGACCAAAATATCACAATACAAGGCCCCATTCATCCTTTCCTTAATGGGTATGGTGCAACTCAGCATTCTTCCCCGTCCAAACACGGCAAGTGGTGTTTATACCAAAGAGTTCCATTTTGGTCTCATTTGAGCACTTGACATTCTCCCAATCCTCCTCTAGATCATCTAGATGGGCTCTGGCAAACTAGACGGGCCTGGCCTGATGTGCTGGCTTGAGCAGGGGGACCTTTTGAGTGCTGCAGGATTTTAATCCATGACGGCGTAGTATGTTACTAATAGTAACCTTTCTTAGTGTGTAGTTCTAGGCTGTTACCTCACCGTTCTAAAGATCATTTGTACCCCATGAGGTGAGATCTTGCATGGAGCCTCAGGTGGAGGGAGATTGTCAGTGATCTTTATTCCATTTTCTAATAATTGCTCAAACAGTTGATCTCTTCTCACCCAGCTGCTTGCCTATTGTAGATTGTCTCACCCCAGTGCAGGTGTACAATCTTATCCTTGTTTCGTTAGACAGCTCTCTGGTCTTGACCATGGTGGAGGTTGGAGTCTGACTGTTTGAAGTTGTGGACTGGTCTCTTTTATACAGATAAGTTCAAACAGGTGCCATTAATACAGGTAACAGGTGGAGGATATAAGAGCTTCTTAAAGAAGAAGTAACAGGTGTGTGAAGGCTAGAATTCTTGCTTTTTTGTAGATTCTAAATACTTATTTTCTGCACCATTATACAAATAAACTATTTAAAAATCATACAATGTGATTTCTTGGATTTCTTTGCTTGCACTGACATGATTCCATAGGAATTGCTATAGTAATGAGATGGGATGTCCATCTCAACTTCTTGCCAAAAAGTGCTTGTTGTCTACCCCAACCTAAGGGGCTCCAGAAAAACAAAGGGACATGCCCACTGAGGGATGAAATCCTTTTAATCTATATCAGCCATGCAAAGCTATAATTATGCCACATTTTACGTCTATTTGTAAATGTCATGTTTAGTTATGTTGAAAGTTTTAGTTATGTTAGTTATACCTGTATTAGTTTAGTTACGAGTCTTGTCTCCACCCCCCTCCTGGTGTCTCAGGTTTAGTCTGTGTATTTAGACCCCCTTGTTTGAGTCCTTGGTGTTGGTGTTTGCTTCTGTGTAACATTTGTCTATCAGTAGCGTAAATGTAATGTTTTGGTGTTTTTGTTTCTGTCTTTGTACTCAGGTATATTAAATCCAATATTGTTTTGCACTCTACCTGTGTTTACTTCCAAACCAAACACACAAATGTTACAAACATTATATAACTGCACTGGGCTGGAGCTGCCGCCATAATATCTTAAGCTGAATAACAACAAACTTGAAATAACAAAACAATCTGAAAGTAGTACAATTACACTAAATAGCGAAGAGCTAAAAACAAATCTTGAGAAGAACAGAAAAAAAATCTTTTGTCTTTGCGACAAGCATAACAGAACATTTACACAATACCAAAATTTCCCATGTGTGGAGTTTCCAGTAGAGCTATTCTTGCCAGTCTTTCAGGCCCTGTGACAAATACCATACATCTCAGACACAGTTTAAAAAAGGGGGATGCTCTCAGGAGTAAGCAGCACTAAAGAAAACACATTCAGGTGGCAGGACTACTGCTGTCTATCTGTAAACTCACAGCAAAGTGGATGTATGCCTTTTCTGTAAAGGAAAATGGCGTTTGCCAATTATGCTCTGTAAAATCACAGTGGAACACAGCAGTAAAAGATGATATACATCTAACAAAGAAAACGACCTTTTGAGAAACCCACTGATAAACAATGTTGCAACATAGTGTAATTGATGTGCTGGTTAAGGAAAGTCTCATGGAGAGATGGTTGCTCACTCTAGTGTTTTTTAGGAGCAGAACAGAAAATATAGGTCTAGATGTCAGTAACAATAGCATGCAGGGTTGAGGTTCATTAGAGAGATTGCCTACCTCTGCGGCCTTCAAACACATCATTGATGTCTTTCAGCAGGATGGCCATGTCACACACCTGTGACTCCCAGGCCTCACAGAACACATCCAAGTTCTCTTTGGCTATCTTACTGTTGGGGTGCAAGGCTAGCGTCTGTGCTGCTGAGATGATCTAATAAAGAATTCAGAGCATAGAAGGAATCAGTGCATAATGTAGAAAAACCACAATAGCAATTGAACATCTGTTTAATTTAAAGAGCACTGCTTTTTTAGAATAACAGTATGCTTCCTGTTTTCAAAAACTGAGACATAATGAAGATCAAGAAATTAGACATGGTGCATCTCCAGACTCAGACAGTGATAACCTGCAGCTTTTTGAATTATTGATGAGACTTATTAAAACACACTCTTAAAGCTACTGCACCCTGCTGCACTATTATTGGCTGTTTGACCTTTGAGCTTCATTACAGCTGATGGGAGGTCATTCTCTATTAGAGACAGAAAGCTTATGAAACAAGCAAATTAGCACAATTATAAATCCCTTACTAATTTTGGTGAGTGGAGTTGACATAGTCATATTAAATAGTTTGGAAACCCCTCATCAAATTACATGGCTTGTTTAATTTCTAAGTGAAAATAATGCATTCAACCGTGAGCATAAAAATGAATGCCTAATTCCATCCATACCACTTATTCCATTTCAGATCACACAGGTCACTGGAGCCAAACCCAGCAGACTCCCTGGACAGGATGTACCCAACCCATTGCACAGTAACATATATATATATATATATCCTGAATCTGAAGCTTAACTAAGTAACATAATAAATGTGGGCATCTTACAAAATCTTAATGCAAGTTTAATGCAACATTACCCCACTCCCTCCCTCATTACCTGCGGACCAATCACATGAAAAGTCTCCTCTGCATGGATACAAGTGATCTCCAGTGGCTCTGTCCCTGAGATGTGGCACAACAGTCGACAGGTCTAAAAACACAGATATATTTATGCAAATAAGCACAGATTACAGATGAATACATTATGGAACAGTGGCAGCATTAAACAAAAGCAAACCATTTGGCTTTAAGTTTCTTTATTTGTCTCCCAATATTAGGACTTAGGCTTGCAAACACTGTCAGTGTAGGCTCCTAAAATAATGAGTGAAAAAGTCTCAAGTGAGATATATCACAGGCTATAGTTAACCTGAATTATTTCGTCAATAACTAATTGTGGGTGGGACATGAGAAACTGGATCATTATAAGCAGACATTCCAAAACAACAATGGAGTCATCAAAGTATTGTTAAAAAGTGAAAATGACTATTATGTCATTGTGAACACATAGGGCACCACAATTAAATGTGATCTCTGCATTTAACCCATCACACATGCAGCCAGGGAGCAGTGAAGTGTGGATGGTACCTTGCTCAAGAGTTACCTCAGTGGGGCCCAGGCTGGGACTTGAACCTGCAACCTTCTGATCCCAGGGGCAAAGTCCTAACCACTAGGCCACCACTGCCCTGTAGATAGATTTAGTTTTTACAATTGTTTTTGTTTCTGCAAATCAGCTGTCAAACATTTGGAGCACTGTTACAGTCAACTAAGCTCTAGCTTGTGATCACCTCAACCAGCTGTTCCCTCTGCTCAGTCAGTGTCCGACCGTATTTGGCCAGTCCTTCCAAGTTCCCCTCGCTGCCAACTGCCTTCAGAGCCTGCAGCACCAGGTGATCAGAGTGCAGCTTCAGCAGCTCACTGGCTCGCCCTACTGCTACCTTATGGAGCTGAACAGAAAGGTGTAGTGATGGAGAAAAAGGCAATAATAAGAATGTGAGATAGGGAAAGGGTCAGAGATAAATGAACACAGAAGGCAAAGGGAGTGTAATAAAAAAGAGAGAGCAAAAGACAGTTACAAAGGATAGACAGAAAAGTGTTCTGGCACAATAGTGAGCCATTAGATATTGAATTCCTGTGTGTTGCTAGTGGTTGACTCACCTCTCGTCTGAGCTCACTGACACCCTGACAGGTTTTAAGAATGGCCAGCTCCACTTCCTCGGTCACCTCTTTGGCTTTGAGCGACTGCTGCTAATGGCGAGGACAGAAATAAAGAACACAAGAGAAAGCAGGATAAAAACATTCAGAAACATAAAGAAAGCAAAAGCCTCAAAATATTGCTTAAAAGGTAACCTCTCACTGAATGTGCCTCATCCTTGAAAAATAACACCTACATTTGAAGCTCTGACAGCAGAAAAAAGTGCAGCACAGTGTCAGTGCGCTTGCTGCATCCAGGGAGATGCACTTTGTAAAACATGATAGTGTAGGAGCAGTGCTGTCACTACAAACCAGAGAGGCAAGTGGGAGGGCCAACTCTCAGAAAGGATTACAGAGGGCCAACAGCATAAACAGCAGACACGCTGCAGCCTGTAGGAGCTTTTCAACTGCTCCTGTCTCTGTACTCCTCAAATTCAAAATTCAGAGCTTGTCTGTATGAACTCTAATCACCTCAATGCCACTCAGGGCTCAGACAGGGAGAACATTATGATAAGGTGAGAAAACAAAAGTAAAGGAAAACAAACATGGTTGTCACAGGTTGTCACTGGAATCCCCTTCCACTCCTCCATGACAACAACACAGAGTAGGTAGATGTTAAAGACCTTGCACTCCTCCGCCTTCTGTCTGAAAACGCCCCACAGATGGCCAGTTCAGCACCTTTACCTTCAGTTTCTTCAGCAAGGCAGTGGTCGTCTTGGATGTTGGAATACTGCCCTGCAGCCCAGTTTCTGAAGGGAGGAGATCATGCTCCTCTTCTGTATGCCACAGTACACATGGGCATTCATGGATCCCTCAATGAACTGTAGCTCCCCAGTGCTGGTAGCACTCATGCAGCCCCGAACCATGACACTCCCACCACTATGCTTGACAGTAGGCAAGACCCACATCCAAAACAAAACACAAAGACCCCACAATAACATCCAAAGAACTTCAGGCCTCACTTGCTTCAGTTAAGTTCAGTGTTCATGGCAAAAATGGCTTCATGCAGTGCTGAGCAAAAAGAACATTAAGGCTCATCTCAATTTTGCCAGAAAACAAAGACTTTTGCGAAAATACTCTATGGACTGATGAGACAAAAGTTGAACTTTTTGGAAGTGTGTCCCCCATTACATCTGGTGTAGAAGTAACATTGCATTTCAGAGAAAGAACATCATACCAACAGTAAAATATGGTGGTGGGAGTGTGATGGTCTGGGGCTGTTTTGCTGCTTCAGGACCTGGAAGACTTGCTGTGATAAATGGAAACATGAATTCTTTTGTTTACCAAAATCTCCTGAAGGAGAATGTCTGGCTATCTGTTTGTGACCTAAAATGAATGTGGGTTCTGCAGGAGTTTTTTTGTATTAGTTGTAAATACAGTCCCGAACAAAAGTTTACGACCACTTGAGAAATAGCAAAAAATCATATGTTGCATGGTTGGATCTTAACAAGGTTTCAAGTAGAGCCTCAACATGCTGCAAGAAGAAATGGAAGTGAGACAAAACAATTATTGAGCATGCAATTTATTGACAACACCACCTAAACTGAAACAGGCTTATATCCCAGCTGATCAAAGGTTTAGGACCACACCTCCAAAAAAACCCAGTAAATCACCCCAAAACAGAAATCAAACATGTTCCAAACATGAACTCAGTATTGAGTAGCTCCACTGTTATTGTTGATAACTGAAAAAGTTCATAGCGGCATGCTGGATGCAAGCGTTTCCATGAGGTGAGTGGGAACATTTCTCCAAGTGGTGAAAATGGCTGTACAAAGGGCAGCTACTATCTGGAACTGTTTTTGTAAACTTCCCTTGCCATCCATCCCAAAGGTTCTCAATTTGATTTAGATCAGGAGAACACGAGGAATGGTCCAAAAGAATGATGTTATTCTCTTGGAAGAAGTCCCTTGTCCTGCGGGCATTGTGTACTGTTGTCCTGTTGAAAACCCATTTGTTACCACACAGACCAGGGCCCTCAGTCATGAGGGATGCTGTCTGCAACATTTGGATGCCCCTGCACCTCCTGTAGCTCCATTGTTCCACTGAAGTGAAAAGGCACCCCAGACCATTATGGTACCACCTCCACTGTGGCGCGTAGAAAACATATCAGGTCAAATCTGCCCGTCATGCCAGTAACATTGGAAACCATCAGGACCATGAAGGAGAATAAAACTTTCTTCCACTTTTCAATCACCCATGTTTGGTTCTCTTGCAAAGTCCAAATGGCCAGTTCTGTGGCATTCGAGGAGACAAAGCATTTTAAGATGTTTTTGAACCCCTTCGGTCTCAGATTCCGTCGGATGGATATGGGGCTGCAGTCGGCACCAGTAATGGCCTTAATTTGGGTCAAGGATCATCCAGTGTTTTGACGGACAGTCAATTGGATCCTCCAGCTCAGTTCTGGTGAAATGTATTTGTTTTTTTGTTCCATATCCTTCGGGACCATTTAAGAAATTCCAAATGACTGTGTTACTGTGTCCCACCTCAGTGGTAATGGTTCTGCGAGAGACCTGCTAATGCAGTTCAGCAACCCAAACAATGTTCAAAAAGAGAAAGATTTTTTGCCTTTGCCATCGGAACGTCATGACAGTGTGAACCTGACAGAAAATGGCAATGAATTCACATGTTTGCACAGATTTGGCCATTTAAAAGCATGTGGTCCTAAGACTTTGATCAGTAGTTAAACAGTCTGTTTCAGTTTAGGCGTTGTTGTCAATAAATTGCATGTTCAGAAAATGTTTTGTCTCACTCCCATTTCTTCTTGCAGCATGTTGAAGCTCTACTTGGAACCTTGTTAAGATCCAACCATGCAACATATGATTTTTTGCTATTTGTCAAGTGGTTTTAAACTTTTGATCGGGACTGTATCTCTATTATTTTTTTCTTACTTGTAACATTTTAATTTATAGCTTTGGTCACTCTGCTGCAAATTTCCCACTTGTGGGACTAATAAAGGTTAATCTTATCTTATCTTCTAACACTAAATTTAACACACCTGCTCCTGATTCACACATGAGACTTTGAAACACAAGTAACATGACATCAGGGAGGGAAGATGGCTAATTAGGCATAATTTGGACATGTTTACTTGGGGGTGTACGCTTTTGTTGCTAGCGGTTTAGATATTAATGGCTGTGTGCCGAGTTATTTTGAGGGGGCAGCATATTTACACTGTTATACAAGCTGTACACTGACTACACTGTATCATTGTCATATCTTCAGTGTTGTAGATATAATAAAATATTTACAAAAATGTGAGGGTGTACTCACTTTTGTGAAATACTGCATATCTCATCTACAAATAAAATGAAGATGTACATCCACCCTAGACACATTCAAAACAGTTTTCAAACTGACTTGAGCACTGAGCAGTACATCTCCTTTAATTAGTTGCTCAACTTTGCAGCCTTATTTGGTCAAGTTTCTTAGCTTACTTAAAGCAGCAGTTTGCTTAGCCTTTTGTTCAGCTTGCTGTTATTCAGTGTTTTGATTAAAAAAAAAAAATTATAATGCCCATGCTATGATGATTATTATTCTTGTAAACACTATCTAAAAATGAACATGAAAGGTGTCATGAACACTAATGCAAGAACCAGCACTGGAAATGTTTTTTTACAGTCATAAAAAAGCAATTTAAAAACTACTGATATTTTAACAAGCAAATATTTCACCATAATTGATAGACATTTAGTCGGGGGCAAAAAACAGATCCGTTTCAGGTCCATAAAATTCAGCACTAAAGCTGATGTGTTGCTGGACTAGTCCTATACAATGGTTTCACAATTTTCATTTAAAAAACCTGAACAGGTTTGCAAACTCCAATATATAACAGTATAACCATAAATCAATGAATCAATGAGACTCTGAGATAAGCACTTCTTCACCCACATTAAAAATGTTGACTACTTGTTTTAATAGAAAGCATTCCCTGTAAACCTTGCAGTGTTCTTTAGTTCTTCCAACAAGGTATTTCTTACCAAAGATCAACTATGAGTCACTTCCTGCATGTATAGAAACTGTGTCCTTCGAATTTACCGTACTGATGGAGAGGAACACTGTCTTTACATTACCAAACATAAATGATGTCATTTGCTGTCAGCATGGACTCAAGGTTGCATGCTGCTTTACAATAGGAAAGAAAAGTGCACAACATTTATAAAGACATGTGAAAACCCACGTGAAGTACTGTAACTAGTCACGGTAAACTAGTCATGGTAAACTGCTAAAATACATTTCACTTATTATTGTGTGCAGTGGATGAGGCGTTACATGTTGAGGGGAAATATCATTTTTCTTATATCATATCAACTTGTTATTCCTTTTTAAATTTGTACCTTATATCTGTCCATCATAATGTAGATTGAATACACCTGTTTATGCCTAAAACTATGCACAAGTCCAATGCACTGAGCACTGGAAACACTGGAAAGAAACATGAAACACAAATATTCAGAGAATTCCTTACTTATGTTACAAAACCTGCATAGTTGAGAAGATGGTTGACAAAATGATAACAGCTGCCTACTTGCTTAAAAGACACAGTGAGTGTCTGATGTGAAGCTACATTATTCCATAGCAACTCTGGTACTTTTATTACTGAAAGTTTTCTTATATCAGTAAATTGTTGTTGTAATGTAACATTGTACCGATACTGAATCTTTAGTATGGTCTGGGCCTTTCTGCTTAAACATATGTAAACTCAAGAAATCCTGCGGGATTCATGCTGATGTTTTTACTTAAATTTACAAACACAATGATGGAATAGCTCCCCCATATGGAGCACATTCGCCTGCTAAAGGAGAGTGAGTGGAAAAATAAGCAATGTACATGTCAGGTCTAGGAGATGCACTTAATAAGCAACACTAAGAGCAAGATATTACGATTATTTTCGTTGGACTTGGGAGTTTTAGTGTTAACTCAGTGAAACTGTGTCAGCATTGATGATTTTAAATGTGTGATGGCATGTCATACCGCCTGCCTCCAAGTGGATATTAGCTGCTGGGTTTCCTGACGTGTTATGTGGCACAGCTGCAGTATGCTTTCTCGCTGCTCATGGCTAGTGTAGGCTGAATCTGTAAAGTCTTCAGTCTGCTCCACCAGGGCTTCCAGCTGTGCTGCCACAGCCTCACAGGGAACACAGTACAACGAGTCTCTCAGACCCTCCACCTTAGCCTGTAATACACATGCACACACAAAGACATTCAGCCTAAATACCACCAGCTATATAGCATGTGACAATTATTTTACACAAAATACTTGTAAGACTACTTGAATTATAATATATTTTTATGTAATTAACTACATAACACATACAACATTTGGGTAATTTTACCATCAAGAAAATAAAGTTTCATAAATTAAATGAGTAAATTAACCAAATATGTTTTGCAATCAAAAAACAATTCTGTACTATAATACTAAAGGCACTAAAAAACTGGAAAATTGACTAAATTTTGACATTAGAATGGCTGAAAAAACTAACTGATGAAAAATATTGTATATATATGCATCAAGAAACAACTCCATTGTCTCTGTTCAATGAATTATATAAACCCTTGACCCATGCCTGCACCTTGAAGTCTTTAATTCCAGCATAGATGCTGATAGGCAGTGTTTTGGTTTCGCCACTGGTCCTAGCATCAGTCACAATCTCTATGACCTGATCCAGGGCCAGACGCATGCGATGGAACACAGCATCCTTGTTGATCCGTGCAGACTCACAGTCTGGGTGTCTCAGACATGTCTGTGGAAGGAGAACATTACTAGAGAGAGAATCAGAAGAAACATCCACAATCACACATTTTCCCTTAAGGTTCATAATTACAGAAAATACTGTAGCCCGTCAAAGCCAAGTCCTGCACTGACCTTGGAAGCTGTGAGGAGCATCATGGTGCACTTCTCCAGCACAGCACGAGCTGCAGCCATTCGTGCCTTTTTTTTCTCATCTTTCAGGTCCTTAGTAAAAGAAGAGAAAAGTGACTGACATTACAGTATTATAGTTTGTGCATGAGCTTTTTAAAATTTAAATAGAATACTGATTAGAGAACATTGCCCAGCAACTATGAAAAAAAACAGGATTACAAAAAAGGATTACAAAACACTGTATAAAGAGTTTGTACAAACAGATTGTGTAAAACTAAAGAAAATTCAAGACCTAGCTTGAACAATAAAGATTATTCTAACACTCACTTACTATTAACACTCACATGATTAATACATTTAATAGTATTAATGTTTACAAAGAAATATTGAGTAAATGCTAAGCAACTAAAGACCTATGACCATCTCTAGCCTATGACATGAATCCAATTGAAATTTGTGTGCTGAGTGAAATAAATCTTTAATTTTGGGTTAAAAATACTAAATGAGAGGGTGTCATTTTTTTACATAATTATGTCATTTTTTACTAATATTTTTACATACAGTGGTGTAAAAAAGTGTTTGCCCTTTCCTGATTTCTTTTTTGTTCATGTTTGTCACATTTAAATGTTTCAGATCATCACACAAATTTAAATATTAGTCAAAGACAACACAAGTAAACACAAAATACATTTTTAGGTGAAGGATTTAGAATTTTTTTTATTATTAAGGTAGACTACATGGCCCAGTGATATGCCCATATGTCAAGCCTTTATTTCTTGGAATTTCGATGATTATGGCTATACCAGTACATCTCAAAATATATATCTCACTGGACCATGTAGGTTTGGATTATTTTCTCCCTTAATAATAAAATCCTTCACTTAAAAAATGCATTTTGATGGAAAAAAACAAGAAATCAAGAAAGGAGCAAACACTTTCACACCACTGTGTGTGTGTGTGTGTGTGTGTATATATACACACATGCACAGTCAGGCAAAAAAGTTCTCCCGCTTAAAAAAAAGATGAGAGAGGCCTGTAATTTTCATCATAGATGAACTATGAAAGACAAAATGAGAAAAAAAAATATTTTGATTTTTTAAAGAATTGATTTGAAAATTGTTAAGGAAAATAAGTATTTGGTCACCTACAAACAAGCAAGATTTCTGGCTCTCACAGACCTGTGACTTCTTTAAAAAGCTATTCTGTCCTCCACTCATCACTTGTATTAATGGCACCCGTTTGAACTCGTTATCAGTATAAAAGACACCTGTCCACAACCTCAAACACTCCAAACTCCACGATGGCCAAGACCAAAGAGATGTCAAAGGACACCAAAAAACAAACTTGTAGACCTGCACCAGGCTGGGAAGACTGAATCTGCAATAGGTAAGCAGCTTGGTGTGAAGAAATCAACTGTAGGAGCAATTATTAGAAAATGAAAGACATACAAGACCACTGATAATCTCCCTCTATCTGTGGCTCCACGCAAGATTTCACCCCAGTGAGCAAAAATCCAAGAACCACACGGGGCGACCTAGTGAATGACCTACAGAAAGCTGAGACTAAAGCAACAAAGGCTACCATCAGTAACACACTACGTCGCCAGGGACGCAACTCCTGCAGTGCCAGACGTGTCCCCCTGCTTAAACCAGTACAGGCCCATCTGAAGTTTGCTCAAGAGAATTTGGATGATCAAGAAGAGGTTTGGGAGAATGTCATATGGTCAGGTGAAACCAAAATAGAACTTTTTGGAAAAACTGTACTTGTCAAGTTCTGAGGAGAAATGAATGCTGGGTTGCATCTAAAAAACATGATACCTACTGTGAAGCATGGGGGTGGAAACATCATGCTTTGGGGCTGTTTTTCTGCAACGGGACCAGGACGACTGATCCGTGTAAATGAAAGATTGAATGGGGCCATATATTGTGAGATTTGGAGTGAAAACCACCTTGCATCAGCAACTTTATTTATATCGGTTTTCTCTCAGCACAGGGCACAATTTCGGTTCCTATTTGCAAGCTGCTCCAACATGCACTGCTAACACGTGCTCTCTCCCTTTCCATCCGTTTTACACACTACCCACCCTTTTTCTGCTCCCCACACTACACAGTCCATAATGCATTGCTCCCACCACAACAAGCCGAATACAAACAAGTTGCCGGAACTAGCATCGGTTAGCAGTTAGCCTAGCCGTTATGATAGTCGATGCACTAAAATAGACTAACTGCGTTTGTAGAGTTGATCATGTGTAAATGCAGCATATAATTAGCTTTACTAAGTATAACCTAATTATCTGGTTGTCATATTTATTTTGGCCAATTTGTTTCAGTTTTGGCTAAATGTTTCTTCATTTCGGTTTCAGCTGTAAAATTTCATTTCCGTGCATTCCTAGAATACATGTATTTCTGTTTGTGTGTTTAGTGAATTTCCTCTCCCAGACTGACTTACAAAAGCAGAAGCGATTATCAGTTATTATAGTCCCCTTTATAAACCTGAATAGATGGGAGCAGCAGCAGATTGGCAAGATAGCTCCGCAGTGAGACAGCTAGAGACGTGATGTGTGTGTGAAACATTGACTAGCAGAAGAAAAGCTTCCGGTTTGAAATAAGACTCTCCTATCAGCTCTCGCCCCTACACCATTCCACTGATCAGACTGATACACAGCAGTAAATATTGCATAGAGACAAGCATGAATGTAGTTCAGCTTTGAACACATAATGGTAACTAAGTTATCTACATGCCATAATATTGGCAAATATGCAAGCAGCTGCAACATGAACAACATAATTAGAGTAATTGTTGCAGAAGCATGTTCCTGATTTCTTCTACTATAGTTTTCATTTTGAACTAAATTTGCACTGTTAACCTAATCAGGGCTCCACTCCCACATTCTTAACATTTCCATATTTAACCCTCTTGTCCTGTTTATTGCACATTGTTCAAACAATTGGACTCAAAATAATAGTTTTTATTACAAAATATAGTTGTTGTTTTTTTTATTTTTGTTTTTGTTTTTTAATGTTATCATGAAACTCAATGCATTGTGACTAAAATGATGTATAATCAGTGTACAATTATCACACTTTTTAACTCAAACAGAAACTGTCCATCCTGAGCAAGCCAAACATGTGTGTGCTTTTGGTGTCTTGTTTATTTGGATTAATTCATAATCATTTTTTATTGTTAAAACATTTATTCATATTATTCTTATGCATGTTATATTTTATAATACGTAACATGGTGATGCTTTGTGTATAGATCCAACAGTTTGATCTGTATTTCTATCATTTAAAATTGCATACTACATTTTATCTTTTATTAAGCCTATAAATTATAATTTATTTGTCTTTATAAATGACAAAATTTTAGACTTGACCATTTATTCATACAGGAAAATTATCCAGTTTTACATACCTGTGAGTGTCAAAACTAAGTGAACCTTTGCCTTATGTATTTGGTGTGACTCCTTGTGCAGCAATAACCACAAGTAAACATTTTTGGTGACTATTAATCAGTCCTGTACATTGGCAGTTTTAGCCAAATCCTTCATATAGAACAGCTTCAACTGGAGTTTCCTCAGATGACTCACCCGCTTCAAATATCATACAATGACCAAAATGTTTCACAAACTGGATATGTTCTTATGCTTGAATGCAGTGTTTTCTTTTATCCAAACATTGCAATTATCTTTTTTTCCCTAAATGTTCTATTTTGGTCTCACCTGTTCATGAAAAAGAACCAAATAAAATGATGAAAAGGTAAGTGTACGGGAGTGCTAGTTTAAGACTTTGTTGTGTGAGGTAATGTTCTGGGTTTTTTCTTTTTTGTGTTTGTCTTATATACACTTTAAATCGGATAGAAAATTTGCTCTGCATTGTACCCATCTTGAACAGTGAGCACACAAACACATCAAAAGCTGTGAGAAGTTAGCTAGCACGCACACCCGGAGCAGTGGGCAGCCACATACATGTAGATGTGGCACAAGGGGAGCAGTTAGGGTTAG
This sequence comes from Lepidarchus adonis, assembly GCA_037576955.1. NCBI lineage: Eukaryota > Metazoa > Chordata > Actinopteri > Characiformes > Lepidarchidae > Lepidarchus > Lepidarchus adonis. The sequence goes on from JBBIGC010000137.1 coordinate 14,130,514, forward strand.
GTGCCTTGCTCAAGGGCACTTTAGCTGTGGATTTAGGTTGAATCTGTTGATCTGTAGCATATGAGCACCCTACACCAGGCCTATCCTGTCCTGTTAAAAAGTTTCCACAAACACAAAGAGAGCAAGATACTCAGAGTTTAACACTAATCCTAGTGGTTCACACATTTTTGCTACTCACGATATGCAGTGTTGGATGTCAAGAAATAACTGACCGAATACAGTTAAACCCGGTTAGCTCGCCCCTATTGGTCCGGGCCCTAAATTTGGCAAGAGGCGCTGTGGGAAGCTATCGAAACTAATTAAAAAGTGAAGACCCCTGCACTTTCACCGCAAGTGACTTGACTCACAGCCCTGTGTCTGGCCTTGAAACAACACAGACATCCGCTTGAGTACTGAAAATTGTTAAAATTCTAATTCAACTCCAAACTGTTTGGATTTTCACATAAAACAGCATAAGTAATTAGTAATTTTGCGATCTAACAGACAAAAGCCACATTTCCAGCCCCATTTTTACTCACTTGAGACATTCCACCATTTTAGTTTGTCGCCAACTGGCTGGTGAAATCGAGCAGTAAAAGTGTCAGGGATATCCTGCTGCGTCTTTGTGTGATTTATTGCTTTGACCACTCACAGAATGCATATCCTAAACCTAATGCACATACTTGTATGCAAATTCTTTATCAAAGCTGTTCATACTAGTAGATGAGGAGCATGGACAGGCAGACAAAAAAATCAGCCAAATCAGATTTCCACTCAAAATCTCACAATAAATGGCCCCATGTATTCTTTCATTTACACGGATCAGTCGTCCTAGTCCCATTGCAGAAAAACAACCCCAAAGCATGATGTTTCCACCCCTATGCTTCACAGTAGGTATGGTGTTCTTTGGATGCAACTCAGCATTCTTTCTCCCCCAAACACGACAAGTAGAGTTTTTACCAAAAAGTTATATTTCGGTTTCATCTGACCATATGACATTCTCCCAGTCCTCTTCTGGATCATTCAAATGCTCTCGAGCAAACTTCAGACGGGCCTGGACATGTACTGGCTTAATCAGGGGGACATGTCTGGCCCTGCAGGATTTGAGTCCCTGGCGGCGTAGTGGGTTACTGATGGTAGCCTTTGTTGCTTGTTTGTAGATGACCAAATACTTATTTTCCTTAATAATTTGCAAATAAATTATTTAAAAATCAGACAATGTGATTTTCTGGATTTTATTTTTCTCATTCTCTCTCATCTTTTTAAGTGGGACAACTTGCACAATTGGTCGCTGACTAAATATGTTTTTGCCCCACGTATAGCTGCTTTTATATATATATATATATATATATATATATATATATATATATATGG
>JBBIGC010000137.1:14165967-14182972 GCA_037576955.1 Lepidarchus adonis
CACACACACACACACACACACACACACACACACACACACACACACACACACACACACACACACACACACACACCTGGTCAACCTGGGGCAAGCCTCCACAGTCTGCCATCTGTTGAAGGAGAGGGAAAGACGGAAAAACAAAGTGATGGTTTAAATTTCAGCCACAACACACACCTCACAGCTCATTGACTACAGCAGAGCTTTCACAGACCTTCTACCCACATAAATGGCTTAATCATCAAGTGTTTCATTAACCAGCCTACTCCCAACACTTATCAGTAACAAATGGGAGCATTTGAGCCACCATAACCCTGCTTCTCCCATGACCACGGGGGTGAGGCTGGTAAAACTAGGTCAACTGGAGACGGAATCTGCCCCTGGGTTCAAGCATGAAACTGCCCCTCATGCACCCTGAGTAAATCAGTCACCAGCTGCTGAGCTATTAGAATTTGATCAGTGCCAAACTTTTCCATTCAGCCTATTAATTCCATAGCATAGTCTGAAAGTATACCAAGACATTACATGTACCTTCAGCAATGTGGTCTTGGTTGGGTCCAGTTTGGTGTTGCATTCCACCTATGAAAAACAGAGTGGTGATTATTGTAAATGACCAAAACATACAGCTTTAAGTTTCCAATTAGTTTCATTTATAAAGGTTAATGTAAGTTATAATGTGTAGACAACTTAAACCCACCACAGCGTCCACTGCAGGGGAGCTGTCACCAACCACTAGAAGAGAGGGGCACCTGAGAACAGAGTGGCAGATAGTCATTACAACCAAAAACAGACCTTAAAGCAAATATACATGTATAAATATATAGGATAAATGATCCTGTCAATGCAAAAAAAACAAAAAAACAACTAAAAAAACCTACTTGATGGTTCTAACAGTGATGGCTCCGCCAGGAACAGGCCTCTCAATTTCCAGGTCCCTTCGGCTAAATAGCACAAACAAAAACATTGGTAATTTTTTTAAATGTCAAATTCAGTTAATAATCAGTCTTACTGCTGGAATTAATGGTCCCAGGCATGTTCACCTGTTGTAGGACTTGACAAAGAGTTGCAGGTTGAACTGGTTCATGTCATTGATAATGTGGTGGCGGTAAGTGGCAATAAGATCATGGTTCAGTTGAATTTCCTCCTAGAAAACAAACAAAAAATAAAATTTCAAAACATGTCTGAAATTCAGCAAACAGGAGTCTCAGTCCAGAGCAGAGTCTCAACTCACCTTTCCAAATAGATGGCTGATGAGCATGTCAGGCATTGCATGAGTCCACCCAGTGATCTATAATACATTCTAAATTTTAGCTCATGTACACCTACGCATAATTGTACAATTGACACAGATCATTTGTGCAGAGGTGTGAGCTTCACATGTACCTTATGCGCAGCCCAGTCCATCCACCCTTCAGCACACGGGTTGATGTTGATCAAAACAACACCCTCCACCATAGTGGGGTAGTCCAGCTATAAAAGACCAATATTTCAGCTTAATTTCAAAACTAGAAATCACTACCTTAACTATAACTGTGGGATATGAAAACTAGCTTCAGGAGCAGAATATTAAAGTGTGTGATAAGCTGAAGGGAAACTGATGAAGACTCCCCACTGTGAGGAGCTGCGGTATTACACCAGTTAAACTAATTAAAATAATAAGCCCGAATAAGCTTCTGAATTTCACAGGGAAAAAAGTGAATCGATTCCGCTTTTAATCCAAGTTTGATTAAAACGTTCAAAAGAACTGATGTTCAGTTGCACGACAAAGAAAATGGCAACTTACAGCAAACTTTGCAAGGATGTAGGCACCAGCTCCAACCGACATTCCAATCACACTCTTAAGACTGTGAAGTTAAAAAAAAAAGTCAGATGAAGAAAGGATTCCTTTCAAGAAAATTAATTTTTCTCAGTGATATGACTAATTAAAAAGAGCTTTAAAAATCAAGGAAATTTAAAGCAACATGCCCTCACCCAAAATGTTTGAGGACCACAGGAAGGGTTTCAGACAACTGGTCCATAGAAGGGTACTCATACCTGAGTCAGACCAAAGTAATGCAAATTTGATTACATGTAAACTGCAACAATGGGAATTAAGACCTCTAGTTTAACATCCATCTACCTTCTGATAAAATGTTGGTTTCCTTGGCTCTGATCTAAAGCAATTGAGTTCGACTTTCAGGGTTAAGCCAAAGCTAATAATTGATAGAGGTTATTCAGCCAAGCACAGATCAGTTACCTCTCCGTTGTGCCAATTTAGGTTTGTGCAAGTACGGGTAAAAGGTCAAAAGCTACAGTCTGGATAACCTAGTTCAGTCAAAAGCTCACCCAGTGGAAAAGGTGTTGGCCCCCTCATGCTGTCCTGGTGCATCCACATGACACACAGCAAAGTGCTGCATGATCTCCTGCATGTCCTCATGGTTGAACAAGGTGTCAAAGCATGTCTTATCTTTATGGAAAAACAACAACAAACATATAAAGGCTGTTCTGAAAAAAAAGGTATATATTTTTTCATTTATATTTTTCTACCACATTCAATAGACCAGTTGCCATTTGGTGAATATCATGAACAGATCAGCAGAGACGTAGGCTTTCTGGGCAGCAATGTAATTATAAAACTAAAGCTGTTTTTGACCGACACTTACGGTTCAGCCCAATGTCGTGTAGGGTGAGAATGACTGGTCTGTCTCCTTTAGGAACTCCCTTCATGGTGCAGTGCACCCTGCCATAGGGGGTCTCTACATCATGCTCCTACAGTGGCACAAACACACATCAGAATCTTTCCTTAGGTTGATGCCTGGCAGCAATAAATGATACTACTAAATAATAATACATTTTTTAACTAATGCAAAAGCAATTCAGGCAAGCATTTTAACACCAATGCAAGTACAAACTGGACTTAGTAGACATGAAAATAGCTGCAGAGTGAATAATCTGCAATCTAATGAATTTATTTAAATGAATTAATGTTGTGCTCTATTCACATTTGAATCAATTTTAAGTGCCTTTTCATTTGAAAACTCCCACCTGTCACATTTTAATGAAAATAGACAAGCAGAAAGCAGAAAAGACAATTATATATCTCTTTACAATTAGAGCCATAGAAAGATTAACACCTTTTCTGGTCATCCGTACAATTACCATTTTGGAAATTAATATGATTGATATGCCAATGATATGCAGAACAGAACAGAAGCTTTAACTGAAGGAAGCCCTAATGTGATGCCATGAAATCATCTCAGCAAATGGCCCATCTCCTTAAACAGGTAAACATATTGCAGACTGACAGAGCATATGTGAAATTCAATCAGACGTACTGTCTGAGCTTATTTCTCACACCGGCATAAGTAATTAACTATGACAACAAATGTATAACTCACAGAAACTTCAATTTCAAAGACTGGATCCGACTCGGAGTCCTCCAGAACCATGGCTGCAGGCTGTGGTTAGTGTTAGTAACACTGAGTGATTCTGAAGTTCAGTAAGTAGGTAAGTAAGATCCGATTGTGGGTAAGCTCCTGCCTGTGCTTAGCTGCTTTGTGTCTGTGCACAAGGTTTTATACCCCTGCTGCCACTCTTCCTCATAAGCCCCTAGTTCCCAGCATGCCTTGCACTACATCCAAAACAAGCTAATTCTAGTTGAAGAGATCTGCAAATTGGATCAGCCAATGTCCGACTACTGAAGCATTTGGGTAACGGAAACTTAAAGGTCAATTTAAAGTGCAGCCAGGCTATCACGTGATGTAGCTGAAGCACAGAAGCACAAATCGTGTTATCAGGTCAAAAGCGCATCATTCATTTAAAAACAATGATGATCCTGAAGAGGGTCCACGAGATCAACACCTGGCTTCCTTACTAGTGTCATTGAATGAAGCCATTTAATATTTTTTTTTTTTTAAAAATCATTAAATCATCATTTAAAAATAATAAGTGGGACAAACACTCAAGGAGTTTTCTCAGACCCAGGACGTCATACAAATGCCATGAAAATATGGGACAGAAATAAAAGGAACATTTTTCACACTCAACAGGTGAGTGGGTACAGTGCAGATTACACATGGACAGGCTGCTCCATCTTCAGTGCATCTGGCACAGACCCACTCCTAGAACCCATTCTCAGCAAATACAAGAATAACTACAAGCACTCTTTAGTGAGGTAGAGGATTCCTTGAAGGAGGGGCTCTGGCTGAAGATCAACAGGCTGACAGAGCAGAAACCAGCCTCGGCTCCCTCAAAGTGAAGTGCAAAATCAAATAACCTATTTAACACAGGCCGAGGAGATAAACATCTTATGGCTGATGAGTGAAGGCAAACACATGTCGTCTGCCCATCGGAGCTAATCTCTTTAAAGAAGACGAGTAGCCTTACGTGCGGAGCGTCAGCAGCTCTAAACCAGTTCTGGGCAGATGGCTGTTGCATCTCTCTGCTGCCCACGTCAATACAAGCACATATTACACACATGGCCTGGAAACATGACAACTTTAATCTGCGTGAGGGTCATCATGATAGGGCAAGCTGCTAGATTGCCTCAATTCACCAACCCCTGGTCATTCTTTAGGACACTGGCACTTCTATAATATTCCAAAAGGAGCTTGCCAATGAGTCTTTATAAGCAAACGACCTTCAGAACCTGTACCAAGAGCATGCTCTGTTCTTCAAATCAGTGACCAAATCAGAGGCTTCTCTTCTTGAGCGATATATATCTATATGTGTAGTAGTATTTAAAACTTCAAACGTCCCTGGTAAAATTGCATATTTTGTTTTCTGTGAAAATAAATCATATCTACAGGACATGTCATTTATCTGTGGTTTTCATGTCTATTTAAATAGCAGATGCTTCAGCATCATAGTTGGACCTGGAATCTTAAGCCTCAAGGTAAAAGTGTTATTCAATTAGATGTCACAATAGGAACCAGCTTTAATCTGTAGCACAACTCATCTCCAAATACATCACATTATTTTCACCACTAGATGGAGACAGTCAAGATGAGGGAAATAACATTATTTCCTGTAACTGAGCGCAGAAACCAAAACTTTTAACATGGCAGAAAACAAGTGCATATACGCCTCTGTAATTAAAAGTAAATATGAACATTAAAACTGACTTGCCTTTATTTCCAGCTGCTGAACTGCCTCTCTCAGTCCCTGGATGGAAAAAAGAAACAAACACTAATGCAGTGTAGTGCATGCAGGTGTAAACAGAAGGGCAAAGGGGCAAAAACAACAACAACCAAAAAAACCAAAACATTGTCAACGAGCATATACCTGGAGATCCTTCTCCACAAGCAAAGGTTTTGACTCAATCTGAATCTCCTCCATGTCTGTCTTGTGCACACCTAGAAAAAACAAAGAGGAAATCAGGAATTCATAGCCAACAGTAATTCAAGTTTGTGCAAAGCAGTATTGCTTCAACATGCCTGAGTCACCTCCAAAGGTAATAAAAGGAAGTATCAAATTACCACTCAGAAGGAGGATCCTCTCTCCTCCAATTGTTTTCATCTTTTTTTTGAGATCCTGACTGTGAGTGGGAAGTACACCCATTGCATATTTCCATATCTATCAAATTATGCCTTCTATTCCAGCACATAAAAGCCTTCAAGTACTTGTCCATTAACAGTGGAAAAGACATTTATTTCACCAAACCTAAATCAGCATGACCTTTGAATGACCGTGAATTTATTTTCAATGATATTCAGCTTTTAGCAGATTATGAAGGGTTCTGTTTTCTTCTCATTTCTTCAAAACAGATTCATTTGAGCTGAGAGCAGGCGGATAATGAAATTAGACAGAAGTGATGCTGCAGATTAAGGAGTCTTGAGAATGGCAGCTGGAATGTACATGCTGTGCATGTAAATGGAGCGAGAGCTTGAACAGGCCTTTTGTTTGGCAAGAGGTTTCTAAAGGTCATGAGTCAGGCTCTTCCTCCATGGTGGGTCTGGACACAGCACACAGGAAGCTACTGACACAGCTGCTTCCATAGCTCTTTGTGGTCCACGCCTCTACAGCTGTGAAGTAAACATGAAAGCTATTGTGTTTTATCTACCTGTGGCTTAGAGGAGAGGGTTTTTTTCTATTGAGGCATAGAGAGCAGAAGCTGGATTTCCAGTTCAAGGAGAGTTCAAACCAGGTCTTCTAGGAGCATTTCTGTGGTGTAGAACACATGAATTCCTTTGCATTTCATCACTTGCGGGGGCTTCAAGTGTCTAACCCCACAGAAGTTTGGAACCATGTGAAAATTTCATTCTAGATGAATACTAATGAGGCAAACTTACTAAAAATGTTGTTGTTGCTATAATAGCTGCATGGTTTAACTAAGCACTAAAACACATTTGGCAGTGGCAAATTGCAGACTGTGCTGAGCTGGCAATGTATGGCATTTAGATCACTCACTTGTTTCCAAGCTCTGTGCCCTTTGTAGACTCTCCTGGTTAATAGTTACCTGGAAGGGAAAAAATGTCCATCAGTGATGCAACAATGAGACCTAAATGCTGTGCTCCAAGAGAACAGGAGAGTCAGATACCTTGCTGTAACACAAGTTCTGTACAAATTTTTCAACTCAAACAAATAGTACTTTTCAAGTCATGCATACCTCCTCAAAATGTTGTGGTTTGTTCAGTATTATTTTTTATCACAATTTGACTGTCACTGTACTGTCTTGATAGTTTTAACAGGAACAGAAATAAATCTTTTAATGACTTGATGTTTGATGCCCCAGCTGTAGAAAATGTCTCAACATTGTATAATCCCAGAAAACATTCACCATTGAACCCTTTTACATTGACATTGCAAAAAATAACAAATAATTCTTCATTCAACATTCAAGAATTACTAAAACAACTGCTAATATAAATAAGCAAATAAAACATCCATCTTATAAACAAGCAGGTGAATGATCAGTCTTTTTTTCCTTTTCATGATTTTGTCATTTCACTTAATTAGGCAAATGTATGTGCTTTTTACTGTAATCCAAATTTCATTACCTTGTTGACAGCATGATCTGTACAAATTTGAGATATGGGCAAACTCGTTGAGGATAACTGTATCAAGCCTATTTGGCTGTGCCCATGAACAGGCATTTTTTTGAGTGCATTACCAAACAGAAGAAAAACTGAGAACATCCTTAGTGCACTTGCTAAGTCCAGAAAACCCAGCATCTGCAGAAACAATGATTGCTCCCCTAATCTTTGGAAACTCGTTTAATCTGTCAAATCCAGAGGCCTGAAATGACAGCTAAGCTTGTACAGACCTACATTTTCAGACCGAGAGGCACATCAAAACGAAGCTGTGTTTTTATTAAGGTGACACAGACCTACGATGTTGGTTCTCCCTACTCATTTAGGGAGACCACATTGTAAACACACAAATCTTTTAAGCCTGAGGTTAAAGTGATCTGGGCATTAGAGAGTGTGTATGATTGGTGATTAACAAACTGAAGGGTGGTTCTCTCCATTTAAAAGGGCCTCTTCAACGTGTGGATGGATCATAAAAAACACAAAATCAACTGATATTTTACTTTCAATAAACAATATTATCTCAACAAATTATACCTTTAACACTTTGAAAGTTCATTCCAGGACCGTTTTTCAAACAGAATAACACACTACACGGGGGGAAAAACAAATGTTTACAAACTGTTCGAGCCGGATGTACAGCACAGCACACTTCCTGTCTGTCGCAGTAACAAACCGTCTTATCAACAGTATAAACAGTTGTGAAGTGCTGTTTACAAGAACATTTGTTTACGTGACGAGGTAAAGAAATGTCATAAAATTGTGATTCACATTTTGCAGTCCGACCTTTTTTTTTATAAAAGCACGATTCGAACTCTTTGTTCTCTTTGAAGCCATCACGCACGTGCAAAAGCACGCAGACTCTTCCACTCTGTCAACACAGATTTCCCACCCGTTTTCACACAAGCCCCGCCTCCTGCGCTGGATTGGTTAGAAGTAATCCTGCTAGTAGGCAGGCGGATACTTACAAGTATGTTTGTGTTATTTTATTTATTTAATTGTTATTATTACTCAGAATAGTCTGATAACACCCCGCACATACATTCTAAAAAATAATCTGTTTTCGACTTTTGTTTGTAACTTTTGTTAAAGAATATGACTATTACTAGCCAATCCCATCACAGAAGAGGCGGGGCCTGTCAGAAAACAGGTAGTAAACATAAACAAACAACTAGATGGCCCCGTTTTGCTTCTTCGTCTTTATTTACTACAGCAGTACGTTATAAAATGTAAATATTAAGTAAAACGCACAAATAATTAAATAAATAAAGATAGACTCTATAATATTGCATTAAGTCAAACAAACTGTGGAAAAGTTGCAATATTCATGAACGTAGCTTTTGTAAGTTTAGTTCATGATCTATAAGAACTGAGTTGACATTTCTTCGACAGTAATTTTGCCTTTAGTTAAGCGTTACTGTGTTTAAATAGTATAGTACTAAAATAAATACTAGTATTGATCTAATTCTCAGAGTATGTAAGTATTTAATTACTCACCAGTTATGGTTTGATTGTCCAGTGAAAGCATGAAATACATGCAACAAAAAATCGTGATGAAAAGTTGATGTAGGACCTCTGGCTGAATGTAAGACAATGTCTCTGTTATATACTACGTGCTGCTGATGCAGGATGTGACCAGCAGTTTTATAAAGGCGTGTGCGGCCAGCCCACTGTGAGCCGAGCCCACTGCTATTGGGCAAGACTTACCTCCCTCTTACAGCATGCAGGAGATATGATGACATAGGTCAGATTAGTAGGTGTTCTTAATTAAAATAGACATGCAGTGGGCAGTTCTTACAGGTTTCTGCTTTGATTACAAGCGTGTGTAATTTGCAAAGGCATTTTTGGTAATGAAAGATTCATATGAATGCCATTCATTTGCCAATATAATGTACAAAACCTATAGTGAAGGTTAACCAGTGTGTGTGTGTGTGTGTGTGTGTGTGTGTGTGTGTGTGTGTGTGTGTGTGTGTGTGTGTGTGTGTGTGTGTGTGACTCATTAATATGTTGCCAAAGCAACTTTGAGCTCTACTATGGGGGAGAAGGAAGTATGGTGGTACACACTGCCTGCAGAGCTTCCAAAACATTTGCTAAGAACTAGAGTTCTGTGTATGCAGGTCTGAAATGCTTTTGTTGTTCCTTTGTTTAGTGTCTGGCACCATGTTATATTTTAGCCAGGTTCAGTCCCTTTATTTAAAAATGTCATTTAATAACCTATTTTTGCATTAGTATAACCCTTAACTGAAAAATGTTCAGTGAACTATGGTGTAAAAAGTGTGTGTGTGTGTGTGTGTGTGTGTGTGTGTGTGTGTGTGTGTGTGTGAGCTATTTTTACCCACTGGAGGCTGGGAGAAAGTGCAGCGTGCATGGAGTGATGGAATTTCTTCAGCTATGAATGGCACAGAGTCATACACTCACACAAGGACACAGACAGAGCCTCAGTAGCATGCATGAGTGCAAGCATACACACACACACACATTCTCTCTCTCTCTGTGAGTGTGTGTGTGAGAGAGAGAAATACAGAAATGCTTTTACCCTTAATAAAATGTTATTAGACTTTTAAATGACACAACAGAGCAACTGAATTACAATAACTATGAACCACAAACAGTTTTCAAACATTTAATGTCACAAACACGCTTTACTTGTGGAGGTACTAGTAATAATTAAAGACAATTCCTGAAATCTGGGTCCCAGAAAAATGACCACGGTTGGAATAAAATATGAACATGTGCTGTATTTGTGATGTGAGGTTGTGTGGCAGAAATTAAACTATTTTTTAAGCTTGTAAAAGGCGTTGACTTGAAAGCTGTGCAATGACCCTGTTACACTTTATTACAGACGAGTGTAAAATAAACTTAATCCTGGTTCTTCTCCTAAATCTTCACTCACCACCTCCTTTATGAGAAGCACTTAACTAATATTTACACTCGCGGCTACTTCATGAGCTCTGCCGGTCTTTAACTATATACAGTGACGGGAATCAGGTATTCAGCACTTTTGTTTTTGTTATTAATACCCTTAGAAGAGCTCGGGCTGAAAACCTTTAACTCGCTGCAGTAATAAGAAAACACTCTTTATATTTAGGTTCTGTGGGTGTGTGTAGAAGGTCAAGGCTTCAGGTGTCTTTTAGTGCCAGTTGTTTTTAAAACATATTAGTTTTACCATTAGTGTAGTTTTAAATAGCATATGATTATACGCTTATTTTGATGTAATTGGATAAAAAAAATCATTATATTAATAATACTTCAAGGAAAAATACGCAAGATGCTTTAAATTGACAAATAGCTTCTTCCCCTGGGCTTTAAATAACCCATAACATAACACATAATTAATAAACTAAGGACTGAATCATGCAAAAAACATGTATATATCACCACATTCTGTATATATCACCACCACATTCTATCTTATTTCTTCATGTTCATCCTTTTTAAATTTTTCTTGTTTTTTAAATATTTAAAATTCTTAAATTCTATTTTATTGAGTTTCTTTCTTCTGTTGAAGCACCACTGCTACTCTACTTTATTTTATTTTATTTTATTTTAAATTGCTAATAGTAAAATGGTAAAAGCCAAGAAACAATCCTCTAGAGCTGCATATAAATTCCAGTGCATGTGTTTAAAATGTATGCACATATTGTGGTTTTTTTTACTTTGTATGTAAACAGAAAGTAGGTGAAATTCATTCATAAATAAATTAATAACAGCTCTAGTCAGGAGATGGAACAGACCACCCAAGCACCGTTCCTTCTTGAGTTACTTCAGCTGCTCTAAAACTCCCCGGTTCTTATTCCTGTTTTCTTGTAATGTAGGATCCTTTGCAGAAAAGCAACTGTGATGCTCCCACCACCACTTTATTGTGGGCATTTTTTCAATCATTTTTTTTACCCAATTATCCCACTGAGCACAAGCTATTTGCACTGTTTGGTTAAAAACATTAAAAAGCACTAAACCCATGACCACCTGGTGCAGACAGACAGAAATGCATACACTGTATATATCCCGCGACACAAGATCAGCATATTTATGGGCAGACAGTATATGGGCGGTGGAATGTGCCCCACTCCCTCCAATTAATCTGGGTTTGTATTAATTAAGGATAATTGTTTCTGAGAAAACCTGTTGTTAATTTTCCGTCATAAACTTGATTTTTTGTTCACTTTGTTGGCAGCCTGTGTCATCTCCCCTGCAGCTGAAGCTCTGCTGAGAGAAAGAGCTAATGTGGCCTCTGTGCTGCCAGTCTGACCACCAGCTCTGCACAGAGCTCACGAGTCGTCCACTGGTGAAGCAGAGACTCAGTAAACTGCAGGAAATTCACTGTTTAAAATGCTGTAATGCTGTAATGCTGTCTTTCTGGGGATTTTTTCACTCTCTTACACCACAAATGTAGGACATATTCACTAAAAGAAGACACTTCTTATATGCTGCATATAAAGTTCAAATTCAAACTGTATTTGTCACATACACAGTCATACACAGTTTTTGCGACCACCCGTGACCTCCAGATACATAAACACAAGTTAAAAACAATCTAAAAGCAATTTAAGAGCATGCAACAATAACAACAATAAATAGAGCACAAAATTTAAAACCTTCTAAAGAAATATAAAGAATATAAGGAATATAAAACCTTAAGAAACCTTTATAAAACCTATATAAAACCTTACCAAACCCATCCAGTATAAACATCATTCAATATAAACAATATAACAAATGTGCAAATGATAAACAAGTTGCATATAATGTCTCCACCACTCAAGACCTAAAGCGTAACGGCTAAACTGAGCGAGATTAAATACCAGTGTTCAGCAACATGATGAAGTTTGACTAGAAGACACATTGTGATGAGCACTCCCATTTGTGTGGAGTTTTTTTTGCCTCATGTCTGCTCCTGCTACAGAACCTCAGAAAGCAGATACGGGAGAAGACCACCCACTAACTGCTGCTTGGCATTGACACAGACTGTACGGCTTTAGTGACGCTGGGGGGATGAGACGCCGCTAACGTGTCAGTATCTGTGGAGATGAGGTTTGTTGTGGTCCTGAAAGCCTGAGTGGCAGCGTGAGGACGCTCCGGCCGGGCCTGATCCCAGGCTAACATTCCTCACAAGGCAAGAGGGAGCTGGGGAGACAGGCGCCCTTTGTGCAGAGGGTAAGGGGTGTCAGGGGCCGGGGCCGGGTGAGGGAGACTTAAGGGGTGCTCAAAAGAGAAAGCATGTTTTGAGCATTCCGCCCACCCTCCAAAACCTTCCAAGTACACATGCAACGCAAATAGCATGCTTACATCACTCTCTGAATCGGCTTCAGTGGAAGCAGAAACAAAAGTGATCTTTTTCACCCAGGGGGTTCTTTCCCGCCTCTCGCAGCATGGGTGACGTCTGTGTTCCAGTTGGGCACTGCCCCAGAGTCCACAGCACAACAGCCCCCAGCAGGAAGACGACCGCAGGGAGACGGGACGTCGCAGGTTTGGGGTGAACTAGAGAGTTAAGCAGTTATCTGACAGGTAGATGTCGCAAAAAAATGAGTGAATGAGATTTCCTTCAGTCAGGGAGACGGGCACTGCCAGGAGTGAACTGGTTGGGAGCTCAGGAGATGCATTTCAGTGCTGTGCTTGTGATTGACAGGCTGCTTGGACCCCGAACCCAGACGTGGCTGGAACTGTGGATCAGAACCATCGCACTACGGAATACCACTTCCACTCCCCGAACAATATCGAGACTCGTCATTATAAGGTAAGGTGGTGCGAGTCTACTAGTACTATGATATATTTTCATATAGATATTGATTTATATATTTTTCCTATTTTATATTTTTATTTACATGTGAATAAAAAGTAATTAAATATAATTAAAAACTGGAAATTGTGTACAGTTTTTCCCAGCCTTGGACATGGAGGCCCCCAGCTGCACATTTTAGAACTTTCTGTGCCTTAACACTCCACTTCAGCTCTGGAGGGTTTGTTAATGAGCTGATTAGTGGGATCAGGTTTGTCGGAAGCAACGTTTTCAGAGCAGGACATACTTGAATGAAGTTTTTCAGTGTAAATCCTGTTACAGTATAAGACGCTGTGTACATCTGCTTGGCTAGGGGCCCTCAGGACATTCAATCATCAAAAGTCATGTGAAAAACTTTTTTTTCAACATATTTTAACATATTTTAACATTCATTTCACACTTTCACAACCTTTTTTGAGTGTAAAACAAGTAACACATGCTATTGGCAGATGAGTCACATGGAAAAAGCATATACACCTTTATATTTATCAATACATCGATTCAATGTTGTGTTTAGAACTTGTTTTTCTAAACTAGGTGCCAAATACATCCTCCTCCAGGTGGCATATGTCTTCCTTAAACTTGACCTCTGATCTGGCATTGTCTTTAATGCTGAAATGTGTGGTGTATCATGATGCCAAGATCTCAGGAATTCTTTAAGGTCTTCAGAAAAATGTGGCTGCGTATGGGAGATGTTCTGCTTTAATCATATACTTCAATGATACACAGTAATATATACACAGGAAGTCATTTAGATGCTTGTGTGCTTATTGCAGACATAAAGAGAGAGGGAAAAAGCTTCAGACATTCTGCTTGAAACTCATGCACAATCTCTCTTTGATGAATGTGAGTGGAACATGGTGCAGAGCTGAAAGTGAGAAGATATTATCTACACTGGTTGCTGGACTGGAGCTGAAATTCATGGGTGAATCACCGTCCATCATATTGTCACAACTTTGGCAATATCCCACCAGTCGATCCCAACTAGCATGTTCATTAGCAGAAGACAAACCAATGTGGTGTAATTTAAAATAAATATACTGAAACGTCATTTCCCTGACAGCGCTGTCCTGACGCAACGTGACATAAAACAATGGGGGAACTGTGTTGAGGGTTGTTGGTGCTTGTGAATGCTTGTCGTTGTGTTGCAACTTCAGGGGTTTACAGGCTGCATGATATGGACAAAAACTAGCATTGCAAATATATTTGTATATTTTGAATATAATTGCTACTTTCTTATGAGAAACACACTGGGAAATGTATTTTAGAAAGTTGCAGCAATAAACAAAACTCCATAAAATTGAGATTTAAAGATTAAGATGATTTTTTTAAATTTAATTGCTTACCCCAGCACAACACACCCCACACCCCATCAGACCACCCAATACTACACCCCTCTCTACACCCCAGTCTTGCCAATCCCATCCCTCACCCCACTCCTACACACCTGACATCCCATTCCTGCCTGCTTAACAAGTTTTAGAGGTGACGAGAGGACAGAAGAGCAAGAAATTATGAAAAACAAGAACCTTCATATATTCATGTTACTGCCCTGAAACAAAACCCAGCAAATGTTGCTGGTGATACAAATAAATTAACATTTTACACTATTGGGAGATGATTGTGATATCAAAGTGCTTGATAGTTGGGTGATATGTCCTTTAAGTGTTTTTCAGGTACAACAAAGGCCCAGATGTTTTTTGACCAGATGAGGGAGGAGCTTTACACTTGAATTTAATTGATAATATCACATGAACGAAGACTGACCAGCATTATCCACATATTCATTTTTGGTATTCTTTTAAGAATGTGGTAATGCTGCAGTGTGTCGAATGTTGTGAAGGTTATTGGCTGGTGAATATTAGATGCATTCAGTACAATACCATACAAATATATACTGTAATAATTTTGGCAAACACCAATAATACCACAATAGCAATAATGCAGTAGCAGTCTTTACTTTTTAAATCTATGCTAAAGTACAGAAAATTGTTTTCTATAAGCACTTGTGTTGGCACATTCATTGTGCTTTGTGATAAGGATGGTGTGAAAATGAGCAGGTGACCTTGAGCTTCTGCCACAAATGTGCACAGAATCCAACGCTGTTTACATACATCGCTGTGGCCTTGAATCACTCTTTCCCATGTCGTTCTGTTTGTTCACCCTGTTTTCAACACACAGGTGCTGTGGAGCTGTGTGTATATGGCTCTGTGCACCTTCTTCTATCTTCAAGTCTTTACTTGCTCAGTGGTGCAACTCTAGAGTCATGAATAAAGTTTCACTTCTTCAGTGCTAAATTTAGCAAAGGCTACTTCCTTCCAGGCATAAAGAGAAGCCTTTAAGTCCAGATATATTGCTGTTGCTATACCATTTAAATGTAAATCCGTTCATTTATTCATTTTCTTTCCACCTCTCCATGCTTGGGTTGTGGTGGCAGCAAGCTAAACAGGGTATTCCAGACATCGACCTCACCCAGCAACACTCTCCAGCTCCTCCTGGGGGGTCCCGAGGTGTCCCCAAGCCGGATAGTCTATGTAATCTCTCCAAAGAGTCCTCCCAGTTAGACATGCCAAGAAAAAGAAGGTGCCTAGGAGGCATCCTACTCCAAGCTCCTTCTGGATGTCTGAGGATGAACCCAGTCACCCTATGGGGAAGCTCATTTTGGCTGCTTGTGTCTGCAATCACATTCTTTCAGTCACTGCCCAAATCTCATGACCATAGGTGAGATTTGAAACATACAATTATGGATAGAGAGAGCTTCACCTTTTGGTTCGGCTTCTTCTTCACCACAAAAGTCCAGTACAACCTCCTCATTGCTGCTGATGCTTGTCCATCTCAAATTTGCCATCACTCAACAAGAGAACTTCTTTACATGTGCTATGGCCTCAGACTTGGAGGTGCTGACTTTGTGCCAAGCATGCAAACACAATTCTTACTTTAGTCATAGGACTTTATGGCACATAGTATCAGCTCCAGTATCCCATACTCCCACAATACCCACCACAGGATTCCCTAAGGGACATAGTCAAAAACCTTCTCCAAGTCCACAAAACACTGGATGGTCAAACTCACATGACCTCCCAGCAGCTCTGCAAGGGTAAAAAGTCCACTGTTCCACAGCCAGGACAGAATCCACATTGCTCCTCATGAATCTGAGGTTTGACAGTCAGCCAAAGTCTTCTTTCCAGCCCCCCAGTAACAGACTTTCCCAGGAAGGCTGAGTAGTGCAATACAACGATAATTGGAGTGCATTCTCCGGTCCCCCCTTTTATAAATGGGAACCACCACCCTGGTGCCAGACCTGAGGCACTGTTCCCAACCTCCATGCAGCACTGAAGAGACGTGTCAGCCAAGACAAACCCTAATGCATCAATAGCCTTTAACATTTCAGGGTAAATGTCATCCACACCCTGCGCCTCTCCACTGTGAAGCTCTGCCCAGTGACCTCTGCCAGGAAAATGGATGAACCTTCCTCTTATTTCTTCAGACTCTTCCACTGGGGATTTTTTGTTGGGTTGAGATCCACTGTCCATCACTCAACAATGTACCCAGTCTGAGTAATCAGCTCTCCTCCCCGGCTCAACACAACCTAACCCAAGCCCTGCCTTCCCTTCGAGTCTTCAAACAGATTGCCAGAACCTCCTTGAAGCCAGATGCACGTTCTTCTGAATAGCCACCCTGAGCAATTTACACGGCAAATTTTTCTGCAACTGACATTGCTGCAGCCCTTACGGGCATCCAGTACCTGTCAGCTGCTTCATGAGACCCCTGGGTCAAACATGCCTGGAAAGCCTGACACACCACAGGGCTACATGCTCAGCCCAGCCCTCTTCACCCTCTTGACCCTTAACTGCTCCACAAACACGATTGGGAGGTTTGCGGACGATACCGCGGTGGTGGATCTCATATTGGACAATGATGAGACTTACTGCAGAGAGGAGATCCCGTACATGACACAGTGGTGCTCATCCCAAAACCTTGTCCTGAACACCAGCAAGACTAAGAGATTATTGAGGATTTTAGGATGGTCAGAAGGACAGAACATGCTCCTCTTCTCATACCTGGCAACTGTTTGTACCACTTCCCTCCTGAAAATGGTGCAGGAACATAAAAACTCGGACCCCCTGCATATGCACACATCATTCCAGTGCATTCACACACACACACACACACACACACACACACACACACACACACACACACACACACACACACACACACACAC
>JBBIGC010000137.1:14183072-14194957 GCA_037576955.1 Lepidarchus adonis
AATACATGCTTCAAAACATGCTTTAAACACTAAACATGCTTCAATACATGCTTTCAACACTAAACATGCTTCAATACATGCTTTCAATACTAAACATGTTTCAATACATGCTTTAAACAAACACTTTAAAAATGCCTTGAAATTGTCAATTGTTACATTAACAAAACCTTAAACAGCCTTGCTTACCTGGGCTGTTAGAAAAAGAATCTTAGCATAAAGATGATTAAATGGTAGCGCGAGCATCTCTCTGAACACTCTTTCAGCCTTGAGATGACGATCCAGGTGTGAAGATGCTTTGGGGAAGCTAGGCCCTGAACTAGTAACAGTAAGTACATTTTAAAATTTAAATTGTAAAAAAACAGCAAAGTTCTCTCCAAACGTCTGATACCTCTTTAATATTCCTGAGGAAATCTTTCCTCCTGATTATTGTCTGGCACTAGTGTTTTCAGAGGGACAAAAATACACTTTTTCACATTACTGTTTTTAACATTTAGTTACACCAAAAGATGAGGTTTCTTAAGTGTAAATAAAAATAAATTCATTATGAAATACAAAAACAAAGCTGTGGGCAGATTTTGTGTACAAACAAAGCACCTTCATCATCTGCAGTAGCAAGCCAATTAGTACATGGAATCTCTGATTTATATGACAACAACAGTTTTATTTGACACCAAATAAAAGGTGTGTTGTCACATAAATCAGAGAGATTCCATATGTGTGGCAAACTCAGTGAACTGAATCAATTTTACAGCAGGGAAAAAGTGGGCATTTCAAAATTTTATCGCAATTCAGAATTATTGTGAATAACAGGAGCCCTCCTGTCCACTCTGGCTGTGCAATAGCATTCCCGCTACAGGTCAGCGCTTTTGCAGATAAGACAATGCCAATTACTGAGGTGGAAAATTCCCTGACCTGCCCTAACCTGTTCATGTTTTCCATGAAAATATTTTACGCTGACTGACCAACTACATGTCAAAGGAGAATTCAAGGTAACTATGCTGGGAGAAGTAAAACTACTTGAAGAAAACATACATAAATACATTTTAAAAGGATCACACAAAAAATTAAAGATTGCTATTTTGCAGACGACATATATTGTGCAATGCCTCTGTCTCATATACATTTCTTGTCACTAAAGCTCACTGAGTCAACATTGTTTGGTAAGAATATCTACAGCCACATATATGCACAAGTTATATTAAAGAGCATTCTGCTAACTGCAAGCATAAGAACATACTGACAGAACGACACAGTCAGCCACTGTTATTATTATTAGTCCACACACAGGAAGAGCGTTTGAAATTTCTAGGAAAACAAGCTCAAATATAAACACCCCTGTTCATCTGCCACAGCTGGAAAGGCACAGCCCATCTAGCAGCAGGCCTTCGGCCAAACGGACTGCAAACTAAGGCTGAGTTACACCTCAAGGTCTGTGGAGGTTACTTTTACAGGCAGTTCCAAGAACTTCAACTGAAAATCAATGTATTGTATGACAGATTGAGACATGCTTTAATAGATGTATTCTGAGGCACAGACGATGGTAATGATTACTGAATATTACTAAAGATATAGGAGGTAAACTGCAAAAGGCTACATTAAAAGGTATCTCGGCATGTCAGAGAGTGGTTGTTAATCATTTTATTGACCTCCTGTCCTTTAAATCATGAGACAGGTGACTTCCTTTCACATTCAAAACAAGGTCATACAATCAAAACAATGACCAATGCATGGATGTTTCAGTATCTGAGGTTGATCATTAGTAACTTGTTAATGTGAATATTAACTGTAAACTATACAACACAGTTATGCATTTGACAAGTAAGTGAACAGTAAGATCACATGATCTTTTGATAAAATCTACACGTTTGTTATTTATATTATTATGATTACTATTAATAGTGGTTGTTGCTGTTAACAATAATAATAATAATAATAATAAAACTATATTGTTCTTGTTCATAATAGCAACTATTTTATTGTTCTTAATAATAATAATAATAATAATAATAATAATAATATTGTTGTTTACTAATCATTATTATTTTCCCATTATGATTGATGAAAAAAAATGTAAACAAAAAAAATGACAAGATCTGCTGGTTTATTACTATTTAAGTTCAGCAGCTCATGCGATGACGTCTTTAGCTATAACCACACGTGAGCTTTTATAACCACAATATTCTTATAACTTCTAAAATCAGGGGAGAGACTGTGTCCCCGTGGCCTGCTGCAAACTGAAGAATTGCAGAAACAAAGTTTAGCTTCATACTCCGTAGCTTCACACAGTCAGTCAGTCAGTAAATCAGGCAACAACCACGTGCAAGACGTGGGAGTGACGGAGAGACGTGGCTGATTTCATGTATCGAGGACGTGCAGCCGTGAACAGGTGGGCGGGGCCTAACGAAGAAAATTGAACTGGACAGTAAAAGTGAGAGAACAGGAAGTACGTGCTGTAAACAAGTAAATAGTCTCCGTGAGGCCTTCGTCTACTCTAGAGCAAACGAACTAATTGTGCACTGTATAGATGAGCAGTGTAAAACTCCAAGAGATTACTTATAGTACAATAAAATAGTCTAAATAGAATTTAACTTTTGTTACTTTAATTAAACTGGTTTAAACAAAAGGGCTTTTCAGCGCAGTGGTCACATTCCAGTTAGTCCAGTCCTGTTTTTTCTTTTTTAATAAAAACAAAGTCACGTCTTTGCAAGTTTTCTCCATAACTGCATAATGATGATACTGATGAATAACTTCTGATTCATCCAAGGCCATTTAGAGTATAAATCTCCCTCCATACCTCCTCCAGCAACTCGAGCACAGCCCCAAAGACTACAGTGAAGTATGCAGCTTTAAGAAAGGCCCCTAATACATTTACTGACTTAACTGTATTTAGTTTAACATCTGATATTCTATTAGCTGATAAATGCCAGTTGTATTGCAGAGCTTCCCATAATTTGTCAGTTGTACAATCAATTAACTCTTTATTTTCTTATATTAGGGCAACACAGGGAGAGGCAACACAGGCAATAACAAAGCAGCGTTATTTCAGGCTCTCCATCCCAGTCACATGTCCAAACTGAATCCTTGCCCACTTGACTCCTTCTGTAATCTCTGCTGATTGGTCAGTGGTGTGGCCGGAGGGGGTAGTTGTCTCACAATCTAGGTCGGCCATCAGTAATCCCATAAACTAAAGGAATGCTGTAGGATGTAGCCGTGACTGCTGCCGGCGCCTATTTTTCGTGCCTACTGATGTCTCCTGCCCAAAATCACAATAGCAAGAATGACAACTCCGCATGGCATTAGGATTTTCATTCTGGCGCAACAAACATGATCATAACTTCCTCATTAATGTCTGAACTCATCACTTCCTGAAACTGCAGACCACACACACCTTACATTTCATACATTTCTGGGAGCTGTGTTACTAATAATAAAAGTTGCAAGACTAGTTTTAATTTGCACAAGTGTTCAGACAAAGTCTAATCTTGGACTAAATGCCAATGGGAATTTAAATTAAAACTAGGCCTAAACTGTGCTGAGAAACCTCAACCTGCAAGTTCAGAAGGGAATATGCATTTGAAAACTAACACACACAGCTTTTGACCTGTTCCTCATAGTCGGTACAGTCTGTAAAGGAGGCAAAGGGCATCAAGGTAAATGTGTAGAAATAGTTTTTTTTTTTGGATCTAAAGCAAACAGATTTCATTTTACTTGTATTTACCCACCTTGATCTTTACACGGCCTGTGGCCAGTCAACCTGGTGACACTGCAGCCTCATTCACCTTTAATACAGAGAACCCTGACCACAGCAACAACAAAAACGTGATATCTCATTCATAAACCTCTCTGAGCAGCCCCCTGTAGTGAGTTTGTTAATCTGAGCTGGGTTTTTAACCAGAGCATGGATTATAGGAACTCCAGGCTGCCGGGCCTGCTTTCCATTACCGTCTATTGCCTCCTTGTGGAAAAGGATAGCATTGCAACAGATTGACCATGACGTGGCATCAATGTTGGTAGGCTAATGTTTGCCTACCTAATGTTAGATCAAATATGCTTTCATTTTCAACGCATATACACATTAAGTGTAAATATTGCACAAACCGTATCTTATGTGGCCTGTTTGTTATAAAATTTGTAGTCTCCCACAAAATCAGCACATTGTTTAGCTGAAATGATTATTACCACAAAATATCATTTAATTATCCCTGACTTTAACATAAGTTGATTGGTGGCCTGTAGTCATACATGGGTTTTATGTGTACACTTACATTACATGTGCTGTGGTGTTCCCCATGCAAAAGGCCAATCCATCACAGGGCAACATAGAAAACAATTCACACACTAGGCAATATAGACTAGCCAATCAACCTAAAGCGCAAGCTTTTGAACAATGGGAGGGAACCTAATAGAACACAGGGATAACCTGCAAATTCTCCTCAGAAAGGCACCTGTGGGAGACCCAGTGATTGAACCCAGGACCTTCTTGCTGTTAGGTGACAGCACTAACTGTGCAAACCACATCACCCAATTCCACTTAAACACAAAATAAAGAGGTAGCAGCATCTTCTTTGCCATTCCTCAAGAATTTGAGAGCAATTGCAAGTGACAGAACTTAATAATAAATTAATTTCTAAAGTGAAAATGTTCTGAACAACAAAGCAACATCTTCATGTGACACCTGTTGCTTTACAAAATACAGTGTAGCAACTAAGAAATCATGGCATGTGCCCACTGCCTCAGCACATGTTCTCTTATCTCTTTTCCTATGGGGACTGTGTGAATCATATGGTGCCTTATTAGGCAGATAAAATGTCACATTAATTTAGTTTTTTTTTAAAACTTTAATCTATACTACAATAGACCTTAAGAGCAAAAAATATTTATCTTTAAAGATTAAATTTCCCCAACCTCAAGCTTTTCTTGTGGTTCATTAACAACACTTTCTTCTGTGTTTTTGTTGATAGAACTAAACTCCCCATAATGTATACAAGTGATATATACTTTCCACAAAAGAAATTGCATGGCCTACTTAAAACTAGTAGATTAGTGCTCTATATGACAGACATTCCCAATAAAACATACAGCTATACATTTTGGTCCTTTCTTTACTGTTCAACTTCTTTCTAAAGTGAGTCACCAACTGCTTTGATCTTAAATACATGAGCAAAAATTTGGATAGATGCAGTGAACTGTGAATCGTTGTCCCAGTTATACAGGAAGTACTAAAAAAGTCTTTTGTGCAATTGTGCAATTTGTTTGTTCCCATTTAGAGTATTTTGCAGATTGTGCAAGTTGTCACACCTAAAAATATGTGAGAGGTCTATAATGTTCATCATTGGTTCACTTCAACTGTGAGTGACAGAATGGGGGGGAAATCAGGAAAATATTTGTATAATTGTGCAGAAAACAAGTATTTGGTCAATAACAAACATTCATCACAATACTTTGTAATGTAACCTTGGTTGGCAACAGTTCAAACGTTTCACCAGGTTTAAACACACTGCAGCTGTTTTTAAGCCAGGAGCTGTGATGTGTTGCTGATGTCGCTGGGGCAACACAGACTTTCAGCTCTCTCCACAGATTCTGTACTGAGGTCTCGCGACTGGCTAGGCCACTCCAGAACCATGAAATGCTTTTTTACACTCCTTCATTCCCTGGGCAGTGTGTTTGGGATCATTTTCATTCAGTCACATTTCATCTTCAATGCTCTCACTAACGGAAGGAGGTTTCTGCCCAAAATATCACGACACCTGGCTCCATTCATCCTTTCCTTAACATGGATCAGTCGTTCTGTCCCCTTTGCAGAAAAGCAGCCCCAAAGCATGATGTTTCCACCCCTTTGCTTCACAGTGGGTATAATCCTAATGTACTTTAGTAAATTACAAAAAATACTTAAGTAATACTAAAGAACAAAAGTAAAAGATTTATTGCAGGAGTGCCCACACATTTTTGGCTTTCAAGCTACTTTTTAAAGTGAACAAGTCAAAAGGATCTACCATCAATAAAAATGCTACAAAAATGATATTGTGGCAGAGGTTAAGGGGGGTGTGCTTATGCCACACGCTTGTTTGGGGGTTCTTTTTGGTCTGTATGTGTTTGTGGGACTCAGTCAGGTTTTGTGTGTTAGTAAGGGAGGTTAAATGGCTGACTTACACTCACTGGGTCAAGTGGATATTTAAATGACTTTCGGGAGTTCTGTGCTTGATGAGTGCTCTGTGTGTGCTATGCCAGTTGGGGGCGCATGTTGCTTTCAGGAGCTTTTTTCAGAGCTTAAATAAAGCAAAAGGCATTGTACCAGTTTTAAGCTTCGAACTCTGCTGCGAGTGTCCATCACTTTCCCTTCGACAATTTCAAGCCAAAAATCATCACAATGTATATACACACACAAACTCTTTCTTAGCTTTTTGGTGGGTAGTCGGTGTTGTTCGAGTTAAAAAACAGTCTGATTTTGGTTTCATAATTTGTCCAGTTCCCTCACTCATTTTTAGACCCTTTCTTTAGAATAAATAAATTGGAAGCCACTAACTAGGTTTTTTGTTAGCTGGAGTGTTGCAGCAGCTCATGTGATTGACTGAGCATGTGTGGTGACGCTTGTTACAAGCAGTCTCAGATTGACTGTACTGTATGTCACTCAACTGCCAAATGCCACAGTGAGGATAGAGGATTGGCCATCATCTGCTTTTCAAGGATATGCGATCTACCCCACACTTTCTGTACTGTAATGTTATTGGTTGCTCACGGTTCAGTTTTTTACATTGCGCAGTCTCCTGTGCGCGGTACAGTTTATTTTGAAGGCTCCACCATCAACTTGTTCTCTGAAGAGTAACGAGAACTGACAGAAATGTAGTGAAGTGAAAACTATGGTTTGGTCTTTTAAATGTAGTGAAAAGTTAGTTAAAGTACAGAACAGATAACTCAAGTAAATATTTTGTTACTGTCCACCTCTGCTGTGATCCCAGCTGTCTTCAAGTCATTGACCAGTTCCCCTGTGTAGTTCTGGGGCTTTTCCTCACCGTTCAAGATCATTTGTACCTCAGGTGAGATTTTGCATGGATATATATATTATTTCTTTTTACATTCTGTCTGGTATTTGATGGTTACTACAAATAATTCTGGCCTGTCATGAGGAGAACTCTGGAAATGTCAGCCTGCAAACTGAAACTGTCAGCATCACCGGCGGCACGTAATGCGTGTGGAGGACATGTGCAAGTGTGAGAGTCTGGATGTCTTTGGGCTTGAACCTGCTATACTGAGGACCAGAGGCAAGCGTGCTAACCACTGAGCTACTGTAAATAAAGCCACAGGCCAGAAAGCACACAACAGTGCCTCTCAGAGGTGTATGACTACGCTGATGAAAAGAATCAAACCCTACCCTACTAGTGTCAAGTGGGAAGCCCAACAAATTGAACTACACAGTATGTAGTGGGGGAGTGCAGGTGACAGCATAGATCACCAGGACAGTACTACTGGTACTTTTCAACAAAATGGAGGACAAGTAAAATGGCTTCCTCAACAAAACAATAGGGTTTTCCTCCACAGGATTAACCCTTACTTTAAACAGACATATCCTGAGGAGAGCTGAGCTTTGGCCCTACTTAATAAACATATGTATCTACCCTGCCTAGCTAACAGACAGGTAGGTTGAAACTCTATCCCAAAGAGGGTAGGGGTGGAGTAGGAAACGTTTTTTCTTTTTGCAGACAGAGGGAGGCAAGCTCCCAAGGAGACAGAAAAAAGGAAAGGAAGTGCTTGACAATAAAGTCCAGACACTATACCAATTACCGGCAGAGTCATGCAGTAGCCAAGTTGGGCAAATGACTCAGCAGCCTTCAATGGGGCAGCCAGCTTATATAGGGTCATGGTCAGGTGTGGCTCATGCCAGGTAATTGCCCCTCCTGAAGGGCCTCTGTCGCCCTCTGCTGCCTGGGAGCGAAACTGCACCAGAGGGACTGTTTCCTCTGTTTGCAGGTGAGGGAGTACTTTGCCAGCTCCATCTGCCAGTTTGCTGTGAAGGAGCTTCCAGCAGGGGGCGTCAACCTTACACTGACAGTTCTACTGAGTTAAGTCTATATACAGGCATAAAAAATAGAATATCATGAAAAAGTTTAATATTTTTTGACATTACTTTCAGAAAGTGACATCCATATCATATATAGATTAATTATACATAGAGTGAAATATGTCAAGCTTTTATTTCATGGAATTTCAATCATTGTGGCTTACAGATAAAATCCAAAATTCACTGTCTCAAAAAAATTGGAAAATTGTGAAAATTTTCAATTTTGGAAAGTCATGATATCTCATCCTAATCAGCTAAATAACTCAAAACACCTGCATCCTGGGTCATGAATCTAAACAATCATGGGGAAGACTGATGACTTGACAGAAGTCCAGATGACATTGATGTCATCCACAAGGTGGGTAAGGAGCAAAAGATCATTGCTAAAGAAGCTGGTTGTTCACAGAGTGCCATATCCAAGCATATTCATAGAAATTTGAATGGAAGGAAAAAGTATGTTAGGAAACTGTCTGCCAGCAGCAGGGACAACCGCAGCCTTGAGAGAATTGCCAAGCAAAATCCATTTAAGAACTTGGGGGAACTTCAGAAGGAGTGGACTGAGGCTGTAGACACGTCCAGACAAGTCAGAGACAATATCAGAAGCATCTAACCTGGACTAAGGAGAAAAAGCACTGGACTGTTGCTCAGTGTCCAAAGTCATCTTTTCAGATTAATGTAAATTTTGCATATTATTTGGAAATCAAGGTCCCAGAGTCTGGAGGAAGAGTGGAGAAGCACAGAATCCACATTGCTTGAAATACAGTGTGAAGTTTCCACAGTCAGTGATGATCTGGGGGCCATGTCATCTGCTGGTGTTGGTCACTGTCACTTCACTTTCTGAAGTCCACAGTCAACGCTGCATCGACCAGGAAATGTTACAGCACTTCATGCTTCCTACTGCTGACAAACTTTATGGAGATGCTTCCAGCAGGACTTGGCACCTGCTCACACTGCCAAAGATACCAAAAGCTGGTTCAATGACCAGGGTGTTACTGTGCTTGTCTGACCAGTAAATTCATCTGATCTGAGCCCCATAGAGAATCTATGGAGTATTGTCAAGAGGAAGATAAGAGACACCAGACCCAACAATGCAGACGACCTGAAGGCTGCTATCAAAGAAAACTGGGCTTCCATTACACCTCAGCAGTGATGCAGTAATTCATGCAAGTATTGAATGCATATGAATGAACATACTGACATTCAGAAGCCTGACATTTTAATAAATATTTTTATAAATCATTTTGTGATATTCAATTTTATTTTATTTATTTATTTTTTTTTGGGGGGGGGGGATTATCTGAAAGCCATAATCATCAAAATTCCAAAAATAGAGGCTTGGCATATTTCACTGAATCTATATAATATATGGATTGCACTTATGTCAATAAATATTTTACTTTTTTAGATGTACCTCTGTGCTGACTTTATATTTGACAGACTGTACTACATTGTGTGTGTAGAACCTTGTAATGGAATTGTGTTCCAGCTTCTAAATTACTGTATTTCTGAGAAACTCCTTGAAGTATTGCTTAAAAACTACTTTCAAGTTTCTAGGAATTAGTTTTGAGTTGTTTCTACTTACCTCTAAGATGTGCATAGTGTAAATAAAGACACGGGTCAATTAAGTGAATAATAACTTTTTTCTAATGTTTAGTGGTATTTCAACATATTATACAAGACATTTTGTCTAAAATAATTATATACAGTTTTCATTTTTCAAAATGCTGAAAATATAGGTACAGTAACCAAACTTCCAAAAATCTATCACTAAACATTACAAATCAAAAATAAAATCTACACAGGCATTAATCCTCATAAAAAAGGATATGTACATAGTAAGGCAAGTTAGTTGAGCATTGTCCTCTGTGTACAGTACTCTAGAATAGTTGCATTTTGAAAAATAAAGTTCCTCATCTCTGGTACTGGAAGGCCAGTCTCCAGCACTAATTACACTGACTGTTCAAACTCCCTGCAATATTCTTACACATACACTGAAAATACCTCTAGTAGTACTACAGACTGTTATGAGAAATTTGTTATGAAAAGTCATTCTTTTTTATTCATAAAGTGCAAAACGTTGTGTTTTCTGATAATTCACCATCTCAAATATCTCAGATCATGTGAAAATAGAGAAGTGCTCCACAGTTTGTTCAGGGCAGTCTGATCATATGAGAGCTGGGATGGACATAGATCCTTCCTCACTGCAGGAGTCCCTGAGAGTCCTGCCACTTCTGAATTGTATGTGTAATATGTGTGTGTGAATTTGTAAAAACTGCTGGCTGTAGGAGTCAGTCCATAATCCCAGAGGCCTCCTCGGTCCTGAACAGATGGAGTCCGCAGTGCGCTATGGTCGTTCTTCAGCAGTGACTCTATTGAAAATGGGCTGCTGAATTTCACTGGTTGGTTGTTCTCCTTGCTGCTGGACGCTAGTGATGATGGCTCAAGCTCAGATCCATCTTCACACTTTTCCTGCCATTGAGGGTTGAACCCAGGCAGCATAGCAGTAATATCACTAAAATGGCGCCGCAGCATCTTTGGGGTTATGCAACTCTCGTCCATTTTCCAAAAATTCCTTTTGGCATTTGGAAAGTCTGGATCAATTGGCACCTGAAAAAAAAATATGCTAGTTAGTTTAGCAGCAATGGTAAAACAGGGTTTACAAAATCTATGTCTGACTGAGACCATTGATTTCTTGTGCTCATAAACATTGCAATTTATTGAAAAATGTATGGATAATTTAAACATATTCAAATGGGTCCATATTAGTTGTTCATCCAACATATTTATTATAAACATAAAATGGGTTTAGACCAATAAGCACAAATTCTGTAACATTTTCTGTTGCGTTTAGTTGGCCATCTGTTATTTGATCTAATAATAGGGGTGTCCAGCTCTGGTCCTGGAGGGCCGGTTTGCAGCAGTTTGGCGATTTCCCTGATCAAGCACACCTGGACCAACTCACCTGTTAATTGCCAGGTTCAGGAAATGTGTTTGAGGACGGGAACTGCCAAAATCTGTAGGACACCCCTGATCTAAAAGCTTGCTTACCTTGACAAAGCACTTGTTGGATGACAGGCAGACTCGTATGTTGTTTTCCAGACCTTTTCTGTCCCCAGAAACAAATACACCCAGTTTCTCCATAATCTGTTATGGAGAAGAAGAAAAAAAAATGATCCACAATGAAAGCCTATAATTTCCTTATATTATTTATCAAGCACAAAGCAGGAGAAAGTGTTTACCTGTCGAAATGTCAGCATCTTATTTGGAGAATCTTGAATGACATATGCCAGAAGTCCAATATATGTGCCTTTAGTGTATCGCTTATATTTCCGTCTCCGAACCCTCTGAACTTCTGTGTTGTTCTGCACAGGCTTGAAGTCCGCGCACGCGCTCTGGCTCATGATGACATGCATTGTAGAGTGAAGAGAGAAGACGAGGCCCCTGTATTTACGCGAAGGGGCTGATGGGGCGCACATTCCTTACTGGTCGCTGTTGTTTAAAAATCTGACGAGGTGTTAATGTGAGGGTGGCACCTTTAACGGTCCATTATTAATCGGTAGAGGCTATAACCTTTAAATGGCTCAACTTAAGTTCTTCTGTTTACTTTTTTTTTTTTTACCTCGTTTCTGACAATGTGTTGCGAGACAGACACACTGTTCGCCAAAGGACTGGACAAAACTCAGCTATAACGTATCATAACGTATCCATAAATAAATACCTGGACCTGGAAGTCGCTATGGACAAAAGCGTCAGCCAAATGAATAAATGTAAATGTAAATATATATAATATTTATAAATAAATATAATAAATAAATAAATAAATAAATAA
>JBBIGC010000137.1:14195057-14207081 GCA_037576955.1 Lepidarchus adonis
AATAAATAAATAAATAAATAAATAATTGAGTATGTTCGTCTTAGTTCACACTAATTTATCTATTAAATATTTTACAAACTGTTCCCATTAATACGATTACAAATGACGAAAGTGCTAACTTGAAAATAATGACGTTGTAGCCCGTTACTGTGTGGTCAACAAAACACCATATGCCATTAATAATAATTTGGAAAATAAACATTTGTAAATTATTACAGAGACACCTGCTAGTCTCAAGATACTTAAAATTGTTGAAACAATAAATACAATCTTAAAATGCTCTTTTATTTATCTAATAACATCACAGTTTGGTCACTTTAACAATTAAAAATCGCTTATAACAAATACAGGATTTTGGGAGTAGAGCCCTATACCAACTGTGATGCATGGTGGTGGAAATGTTATGTTTTGAGATTACTTTGTTAAATCATTATTAATATTATTATTATTTATCTAATTAAATATTTTACATCATGTGATTTTAATTAAATATAATTTATAGCGTATGCTCCCCCTATATTTATTCCTGTGTTGTATCTGAAAATAAATGGGGTAAGGAACATTAATCATTAGTCCAAATGAACTCTGCATATTATAAAAACAACATGTCCTTAAACTGTTGACGGACTTTGCAGTTCTTGTCTATTTATTTTTTTTATTTTTGTCTGTCACTGTATCAACAGGAGTAATGTGTTTTAGGTTAAGATGTTTTTGCAGATGAGAACATCGGCCTAGATTTACATATAATAAGCGTATTTTGCGATAGTCGCTTAGTTGATGATGTTCTGCAGTTCTCACCTATTTACGGTGATTAGCGTTCTTTATTTGCACTTAATATGGAGATTAATACTGGAATGTAGCCGACCCGGTACTAAAATATCAGAGTGAATTTCCACACGGACTTGTAGAATTGTAACACAAGCTACGGAATCTCGCAGATGTACGAAACTGACAGATTCATAACGTTACTGAGTCTTTTCTCTGTGTCATGAAAATTGTAAATTAACAGTAGACGTAGGTTTGATGTAGACGGAAGGTCTAAAACATGTTTGAAGAAGGCACGACTTCAGACTACACAGTTATCACTCCTTCAAGAGAGGAATGTGTATATACAAGCTGCTACTGGTATGTTTGAATATTCATTGCCTCTTCATCGTTCCTGTAAACTAGCTATTCTTTGTTGATTCAGATGCTAATTCAATGGGTACTCCGCGAGTTTGGGGAGAAAACTGCAAAGGTTTAATATAATGTAACGTCCCTAAATAATTAATGTTGTTTTCAAATTCGTGTCACATTGTTGTAATAAAACACTATAACATTCACAGCGCTGTTGTTCTTCTATTTAATTAGTTTTTCATTAAATTGTGATTAAAGAAATAAGTGTCTGTAGGTTAACACGTGCTCAATAGTTTGGGAAAGTGTTGCTTTTTAAATATTCAGAGTACTGTACTCAGAAATATAACAGGCATACAGATCTTAGGGTACAGTCAGTGGAAAAGAGCAAACAGATCAAAATAAATACTGAATAATTTAATAACGTTTTTTAAAACGTTGTTGTATATTGTAATTTATATTGTTGCAACATTCAGCTTTATCTTAATCAAAGTATCATGAAAATAACATGTTGTGCCTCAGTAGTGATTTAGAAATGTTAGTTTCCAAATTATTATTAAAGGCACATTGTATTTTTGAGCATTGACCTCACAGTAATGGGGTAAAAATGTCATTATATCAATGAGGAATGTAATTATTCTCAAGTTATCGCTTTCATCATTTGCTATATTATTACTAGGAAAACCCCTGCAATCTGGATATTCCAGACTGAAGAATCTTGTGAATTGGCATTTTTGCTCTATATATATATATCCATTGTATCTAAATGCAGTTATTATATCTTACACGTGTTCAGGGCTGTGGCACAATAAAATCTATTTGTGATATTTAAGAAAAAAAAACAAAAAAACAAATATCATCTAGATATTAGTTAAATCTTGCAAAATATACAACCTATTAGTAAAGTACTGTTTTATGTCAACACAATTTCTGCATGGGTTCATTTTCTTATTTAATTCAAATATATTGCTCTTTTGTAGTCTTTTATAGTTCATATAAATAAATAAATTATTACACTAATGAACATGCATTGTTATTTGTAATGTATTGTGTCTTTAAAAGTGCATCATGAACCTTTGTAAACATGCTAAAAATCATTAGAAGTGAGTGAGGAAAGACTCCAAATATATATGTGAAGAACTTTTAAAGCATGAATGTTGTGTGTGTTAGGGTTTTTCGTGATTTTCTGAAAGTATCATTATTTCTGTTTTACAGCGAGGAGAATGTTTGGAAATTATGCAAATATACCAAGGACCAAGGAACATGTCCAGTGGACGAGGTCTATGCTGTCTTCATATCAAATGAAAGAAGAACGGTGGGTAAAATCGTAACAAAATAATTTTTGTATTGTACTGTCATTAATTTAATATTGATTTTATTCTCTGTAATGTAGATCCCTATTTGGAAGCAGAAATCCGGTAGAGGGAATGAACCAGTGATTTGGGTAAGCAGGTCTGCATGAAACATGCAACATTTACTTATACTGTTTGATGCATCCAAATCTGTAGTTATATTATCTAAATAATGTGATGATTTCCATTGTTTTAGGATTACCATGTTGTGTTGATGCACTTTAATGAACAGAGAGAGAGCTTTATATATGATTTGGATACTATCCTCCCTTTCCCATGTACTTTTGATGTGTACTCAAAGGAAGCCTTACGTTCTGATTTGTTCTTAAAAACAGAATTTCAAAGGTAAGTTTGTCATTTTTTCATCAATACAATAAATGTCAACTTCTGTACAAAAATCTGTACATATTTACACAGATATGCTTGCTGCTTTCAGGAAAATGCGAGTTATACCAGGTGTCATATACCTTAAGAAATTTGCTTCTGATAGGTCCCACATGAAGCATTCTAATGGGACATGGCGCATGCCTCCACCCTCATATCCTTGCATAGAAACTACAGGTAAATACTTAAAATACTAAAAAAATACACTGAGTGGAATATATAGAGTTGAAATCAGAAGTGTACATACACTGTATAAAAAGATCTAGATTTTTTTCTCTCTGATATTCAGTTGTGATTCCCAAAATCATTTCTATTTGCTAAGTGTCAGAATAATGTGAGAGAGAATTTCTTACAGTATGTTTTATTATTTTCGTCAGAAGTTTACATATATTTGCTTAGTATTTGGTAGCATTGGGTGTAAGTCTTCTAGTAGTGCATATAAACTTCTGGTTTCAACTAATTTATATGTAAATTATAAATTCTCTAAAGGCTCTAAAAGCTTGTTAATCTGCTTTTGTAGAGTCCAAGATGAATCTTGATGATTTTATCAGCATGGA
Organism: Lepidarchus adonis; assembly: GCA_037576955.1. Taxonomy (NCBI): domain Eukaryota; kingdom Metazoa; phylum Chordata; class Actinopteri; order Characiformes; family Lepidarchidae; genus Lepidarchus; species Lepidarchus adonis. The sequence goes on from JBBIGC010000137.1 coordinate 14,198,464, forward strand.
TGGCAGTGTGGGCTGTGGTGAGGTTTATAAACTTGGCAACTTTGTGCAACAATTTGGACCCAAGTGATGAGTTCAGAGGCATTGAAGAGCCTACACAAAATGTCATGCTGAAACAAAAAGTATTTTGGAGGTAACGGAGAAGTTACAATCAAAAATGTGAACAATGTATTAATCTGTCCAAACATATTTCTTTTCCCTTCTCTCATTTTTTTTAGCACTTCAGAGACATGTCCCCCATCACAACACCATTGTTCACTTCTCACTGCAAGTCATTTGGTTAAAGCCAGATGTTAAACATTCAAGTTTTAGTTTTGTTGATTAGGTGACACACAAGCTTGACATTTTATAGTCATATTTATAATTTAAATTCAAATAAATAAATGTCACATTGGGAAATTGAAAATTAGTACAACTTTACATTCATCTTGCATTCTAGTTGTTCCAGCTCAGTTACCATTGATTAGCTGTGACCCCTCAGGTAGACTTATTTAAACCTGACCTAAAAGGGTCTGGTGTTTTTCGGTTTTCAAGTGTATGAAAAAAATTCAGGAAAACCCCAAAAACCATATAGACAAAGACCAGTTTGGTCACTCAAACAATACACATGGCTTATATCAAATACATCGTGATGCATGGTGGTGGAAATGTTGTTTTGAAGTTGCTTTGTTGTTTAAATGTCCAAAAAAACAATTTCCATCTGTTGTTCTTGTTTTATATATATATATATATGACTATGTTTTATACATAAATAAAAGATAATCAGTGAGAACAACAGGTTTATTGTTAATCTGTGTTTTTGCAGAAATGTGACAGGTACAGATAAACACATAATAAAAATGTTGGTATTTAAGAGTGGGTGTAATAAACAACTAAACAAACTTCGCCTGTTTTTTATGCAATTGCTGCCAGGTAATCCTTTACTTCAGCAGGCGAGAGTCTGCGAAACCCTGCCTCGTTACAGATTCCCACTTCAATGTTGTCTTCAGTCATTTGACCCTCAAAACTTTCCTGTGGATGGATTTACAAGATTCAGGGTAATATTACAAACACATAAAATGGTTAGATATACCCAATATCCTTAAATTTGATAACATACCTTTAAAGTCAGGATGGCAGTGTGTATAGCATCCTCTAACTCTAGATCTTCGTTGTATCTAATTAAATAAAGAATATTTAATACACAAATCTCTTGAATTCCATTCATTTTCCAATAACTTTAGACTAAATCCCCTCCAGTGTGTACAAGTGCATGCAATGCAATAAATATTTACTACTAGTAAAAAATGATAAGGGTTTTCAGCATTGAACACAGTCACCTAAACAACACAGTCAACACTATTGGGTGTTATTCTGATCCTTCCATCTTTTTTTCTGGAATATCTTATCTAGATTGTGAAAAGGACACAATTTGATTCTACATAACTTAGAATGTATTACAACTATCATTTTTGCTTCAAGACCTGCTTTACACTTGATAATCAAGACTGCATGTAGACTGGGTTTATTCACTTAGTGTGGGTAATCATAGAAACAAGTTAAATTAAAACATTTTATTTAGATGTTAGACCAGTGTAAATGCATTCCTTTCTTCAGGTCACATTAAAAAACCCTCTCACTACAGTTATAGCCTGCTGTTCTACGTTTATATAAATAAAGCAACAGTTTGTTCAACCTTTACCATGCCTCCTCATTATTCATAACCTTGCTACAAAAGATTAATTACAGGAATAAGAAAATTATTCTTAACAGCCCTGATCTTAGGACAAAGGCGCAATGTTGTGCAACACCATGTTTGTAGGAAGACAGCTGAGGGAATAACAATGGAAGCAATGTGCACATTAAGTGCTGAAGGATGTTCTCTTCTATTAGTAGAGATGCAATCATAGTAGTGGGTGGGGTTTTGGTTGCAGAAGGCACCTACATGCTTTAAACTTAAGTGACCAGGTATAAATGGGAGGGGTTCATAACAAAAGCATTTCAATTGGACTGGCTGGAAACACATTTGAGTATCAAAGTTTGTTCATGTGTTTAAATGTCACAACAGATACTACTTGCATGAAATGGCTGTTAAACTTTAATTCACTCATAAAATGCCATGACTAGGTGTTAGGTGAGTAGGTTATATGCTGATAAACACGAGGCTGGAATGCTTCAAATTAATCACAATAACTTTTCCCTTCATTGTGTACAGTTTGCATGAGATATCAAAACATGAGGACCAAAACACAGTACAAGTTCTAAACCGACATACCATATAGATGGTGTATTACTAAATTACAATATAGAATTCTTCCTCTGGAAATTATAACAAGTCTCACCAACACATTAAATTCATTACCTTTTCTCAAGGAATGTTTTTCCATTCACATAGTTTTTTCCCATTGCTGTGGCTTTCCAGGCAAAATATGCACCCTGCAGGAACAAAAAGAATGAAATTCATTTAATAAATATGGCAATATGTAATAAATTTAAGAACAAAGCTCCTGCAATAAAATGCATGTCTGTGGTGTATTTATCTTTACCGATGGATCAGACTGAAAGAGGTATGGTCGGTCCTCATCCCAACCAGCAATGAGCAATGAGACTCCAAATGGACGTACGCCTCTAAAAATAAACAAATGAATGAATAATGATAGAAGTATACAATCTCACATACTGTAATGCATAAGTGTGCATACAGAGCTACGTGTTAAAATAATAAAAAAAATAACATACCCTGACTGTGTGTATTCCTGCATTACAGATGCCACTCTTTGTACCAGCTGGCCTGTGGGAATAGGCTCTTGGTATACTAGGAAGTACTGTTGGGCCAGTTTTCTGGCTCTTCTGACCAGGACTCTATCAGGAAAGAGCATCAACAATGATTTAATATGGACTGATACTGATTGACAATAATAAATAAGTAACTAACAAATGATGCATATTATCCATAGGAATATTAAATACCTGTAGTCAGGGCCCATACCACTGTACACCATACCAATGTGTTTAGTTATTGGTTCAACTTTGTGAACACTCTGCTCATCGTAAAGTATGGACTTTTGCTTCTTCTCTGTTGCCAGCACCACTCCATTAGAAGCTGAAAAAAAAAGAAAATGTGGTCAGAACCATGGCCTCACATGAGATTGCAGTATTTCAACATTGCCCATATCCGTGCAATGATAATGTGGGTTTTTTCAATTGGTCCCCGGTAAAAGATGTTATAATTGACAAATGTGTTCTGTCCATCCATGCTACCTGTAAGATTTACATTTACATTTATTCATTTGGCTGACGCTTTTGTCCAAAGCAACTTCCAAGTACAGGAACAATCAAGCATAAAAAAGATGGGCTAACATGTAACATGTACAGTTCCAGATTTTTGGGTTTCATTACAACATCTATAGATCTGTGCTACCTTGCATTGGACTTTTAGAAAGACACACTGGCCAATAAAAACATGCTCCCCTTGTTCATACAAGGTTTAGGAAGTAAGAGCATTTATAATTTCATGTGATTTTATACTAGACACGTAAATTAATGGTGCTTATTGGGTAGGTTTAATAATGGAACATATTGTAGCAGAGCTGAGGCTTAAGATAATCATTGAAGGAAAAATTGGAGACTAACGCCAACACACGGCCCCCTGGGTAATGTGTGTTGGACTGTGTTTGGAGGAGGAGGGGTGTGTTGTGTTTATTGTGTGGGGAATTGGTTGTGCATGTGTTTTTGGAAATTATTTGGGCTATTTTGTGTGGGTTTTAGGGTGGATGGCCGGGCTCGCTGTCACAGTGCTTCTTGCTCTGTGCATTGAGCCCAGCCATCCAGCAGTTGGGTTCTGATGTCTGAATGCTTTATGTGTGCTGCACCAGTTGCACGAGTTCTTTTTTTTAAGTGCCGGGCCGTTACCCACTTCGAGCATTAAACCCTGGTGTTAGTCTCAAACCTTTTCTTTAACGATTATCCAAGCTGGAAAATCGTCACAATATGGTAACATTAAAATCATATGTTATTAATTAAAAAGCATAAATAAAGATGCTATAATACAGTCACATCTTTATGAAATATATGAAACTGGATATCCAAAAGGTAGCTTTTATCGATAGGGGAGCCTAACTCCAGAAAACGTGAGACGTTCTAATGTGAGAAAGGAGAAAGAATGTTTACCTTTGATTCCTACAGACGGTGCACCAGCCGCAACAGCTGCCAGGGCATATTCAATCTGTACCAGTTTACCAGAAGGGCTGTAAAAAAGGCAGTTAGTCTGGTAAGATGGTGCATTAATCAACTGTTACCGCCACAGGAAGACAGTGAAGCTTCGGACCACAACCTTTAATCTGTAATGGCAGCTGTGTTTAATGGGTTAACTGCTTAACAATGTATATATTTAAATAATATTTACATATTTATATTTAACGCATGCATAATTCTAAGCATCTTCAACACCAGTTTCCAAGTTGCTCACATGCTGCTGTTAGCGTGACACTGCATCCCAGATACAACACACAAAAACACGAACAAGAGAGATACGAGACAAAATACATACACTGAATTAGGAAAACACAACAGCCGCCATATTCTTAGCACATCAACCTCACAAACAGATCAACATAGTAAGCAGTTTACCTAAATGTTGTCAGCGAAAAACTGTATCCACGATCTGCCATCTTTATTTCATTTGGAGTCGCATGAAACGTTTCCGGGTAAAGATACCGTCAGCTTAAGTCACAGTAAGGGGTTCCGCTTTTAGAGCTTACAAAAAGAGCCAAAACGCTATTTGATATTTAATGTATTTTTAAACAGAACAAATTAGTAAAAGTATAAAACCATTATTATACCAAGTGTCTTTTAAAGAAATAAAAATAGACTGTGAAAAATACTTTTTCTACATCGACATAAAACTTACACATATATATTTTTCTGAATATATATAATGTCTGAAAAATGTCTGCGACTTGCATGTGATAATAAAATGTGAAAACATTGGCTACCACTGTATGGAGAGGAATTCGTAAAAGACGGATAAAGGCTTTTATTTTCAGTTCTTTAACGGAAGTTGGGTGTCCGCTTCGCTCATCGCTTCAGCTTCTACAAGCTAGCTACTACGCCAAGGTATTGTCTTTACACGACAGCTACATGCTGCATTTCACTTGGCAAATCATTTTGACATAATATATTTATCCATTGATATGCTTGTGGCATTGTTTAAGCTCTAGTGATTAATTTATGGTAACATAACAAACTGAAAGGCTAGAAAAAGCGAGACGGGCGCCAGTAAATGCGATGCCGAAGAAGGAAACATGGCTCGATGGTTAACGCTCGCTGAGCAGCTCTACATGGCGGGCCGATTAGCAGACTTTATGTGGTGTAATTAACGTCAGTCTACTCTTGACAGCACAATTCTATTTACTTTGTTTTTACAGGTGATCGTTTTGTTTATTGTTCATAGATTAACTGAATATTAATATTTATGGCAAGTAATGCCTGCTTTCTTGACGTTGGCCTTAATGTCCGCTGTTTGGCTAACTGGCTAACATTAGCACACCAGTACATGGTTCGGTTCGGTACTTTAACAAGATGACCCGGCTTAATTTGACTCTGCGCTCACTCCACTTATAAAAAGGTGGAATCCCCGCTGAGATAGCTCGGCCAGATAGCTTTCTTACTATTTCTTAGAGTGTTGCAGAGACATACACGGATGATGTGTGTTTCTAGGGAAAGCCATGGCTCGTGGGCAGCAGAAGATCCAGTCCCAGCAGAAGAACGCCAAAAAGGCAGCAGAAAAGAAAAAGGCACAGGGAGCGGATCAGAAGACTGCTGCCAAAGCTGCCCTCGTCCACACATGCCCTGTTTGCAGGGTAGGTACATGATGTTCTCATTTATAACACGTCTCAGTGCGTGCAGATATTCATTTATCTGTTCTTTACGGTCTGTGATCGGTATCATTTAAACAGTTATTTGTTGCCCAGTCTGTTTTTCTCAGAGATTACTCTCTCATCTATAGACGCAAATGCCAGACCCAAAGACATTCAAGCAGCATTTTGAGAGCAAACATCCCAAGTCTCCAATGCCCTCTGAGCTAGTGAATGTGCAGGCATAAATTACATTATGAATATCTGCAATTTGGGTAAGTCAGCAAGTGTGATACCAAGTTTGTGTGTGAATCTGTGGTCTTATTTCAATATGACTCTTGTAGTCATTATGGATTATTATTTATTTTACAGACCCTGGGGAAAGAAATGATGTGATTCAGCCTGACCAACTGTTTCAACTCATCTGGACACCTAGTGACAGGAGACCTTAAGATGGACTAAAGCACACCAGCACCCATTTGATTTTATATTTTTATAAGTACCTTGCCTTCATTTAGGCCTGCCATCATTTCGAGTGTGCTATGTGCCCTGACCGCTTCATTGTCATGTCCTGTCAAATCCCTCAGTATTTACCTTCCACTAATTTAATATTTTTGTCTTTCCTATTGCACCAGTTTTTAAACCATATTAACACATACACAATTGTTCTCTTGTGTATACTGTTCAGTAATGCCCTTGTTACTTGTTCTGTTCTTTCATAATGAGCCAGGAATTGCACCACTGTGGGGATTAACAACATTGGCCCGTGTTTTGACCGAATTAGATCATTTTAGTTGGCACAGTGATCTTCAAACACATTAGGCTCTCGTGCAAAGTAATTTGGTTGTTGAATAGAGGCGTTGGAATTGCTTAATGTTTGAGCATTTTTTTTTCTATGGTTTTCAATAAATGTATAAGCATATAGTCAAAATGTGTCATGGTGACTGCATAGAAGGTGCATTTACGTGTGTATTGACTTGGGACTATTTTCTTTAGATGTTCAGGTCCACATTATTTCATGACACTTGAAGGTTATAGAGGGGAGAAATTAGTGGGAGTGTAGAATGGTAAATTTTTCTAAAGACAGAATTTGGAGAATTAAAATTTTCCTAGAAGCATCTAAATAGAATTGAAACTTTTTGACTTGCATCACTGCTGTGGAAATGAAATGTGATTTGCAGTCAAGTTAAAGTTAATTTCATTTCTAATATTAGTAAATAGAAATCTGCACACACAGTGAAATGCAGTGCTAAGTTAGAAATACACTGGTGTTTGGGATTTACATATCTTTGCTTCATTTTTCTAAAGATTTACAGTGCAACTCGTGGATGAATTAGTATTTATTTCAGAGCTTTTTAATATGTAACAACGATCATTAGATGAGAAAGCTTTGGGAGCTTTAGCCAAATTTAGAAGGACACTGCTTTTTACCAAACTGTACTATATTCCCTTGTGCAATGGAAAAATGATACTGGCATTACACTTTGTATAGCTTTTAAGTTGGAAGATTAAAAGCATTATTAAAATAATTGAAAACATACTCTGTGATTTTCATACATGCATAGAAATAGAGGTTTCATTGAAGACTGCACATGTGAGCTGTAAGGAAATATACATCTGTAGATTACAGTACAATGCACCATTTCCTAGTTTCTCATCAAACCACTGAATAACTGGTTCCATCTCAGCAACTGATTTATATAATTAATTTAAGAATTGAATGAGAAAACGTTCATCTTTAAGTGCTTTTATTATCAGAACGTTTGGTACGGGGATCAGATCTTCCATTTGTGAATGTGGGAAAATTTCACATACAGTTTAGTGTTTTTGGCCAGAATTTTAATGATTTATTTCAATTACAATTGTCATACGTTTGGTGTCTAACTGATGAATAAGAAGACTGGCCTTCTGTATGTTGTTAGTGTAACCAGCAATCACCCGGTATAATCACCACTTGAATCCATTACCCTCTAAAATGAGGAGTATAGCCGTTTTATAATCCATGGACAGTCAAGTTCAAAACACATTTACTAAAAATGGTACTCTTAGTCAGGTTAAAGGAATATGTCACACTCCCTGAAGAGAAAGAATAAGTTCATTTGTCATTCATTGGCAAAGCATGATCCCATAAATATGACAGACGGATACTTTTATGAAACTATAGAATAATTTACATGATGGTGTTCTCTCCCGCTGTCAAGATTTTGCATGTCTAGAGCTGGTTTGCTGGTTTTCTGCACAAAGCCAAGTTTCTGTAGACCAAAAAGCATTTTCAGCAGCAAATCTCTAGTGGCATTGTAATTTGGTCTGGAAAACTGAGTCCTATATTACAGGCTCTTTTCTCTGTACTGGGATTTATTATGGGTGGGGGAAATGCAGCCAAACCACAGGGCTATCAGTCATGATGGAAGCTTTAATCATTGTAATTCAAATCCTTAAAAGAAAAGCAAATGAGAGCAAAGGGACTTGTTTGTATATTACCTCAATAGAATACTTTGTACATTTAATATATAAGCTTAGGTTCAGCATCATAGCATTCTAGTTTATATATACAGAACAGGCCAAAAGTTTGGACACACCTTCTTATTCAATGTTTTTTCCTTATTTTCATGAACATTTACATTGGTAGATTCTCACTGAAGACATCAAAACTATGAATGAACACGTGGAGTTATATACTTAACAAAAAAAGGTGAAATAACCAAAAAAAATGTTTTATATTCTAGTTTCTTCAAAATAGCCCTTTGCTCTGATTACTGCTTTGCACACTCTTGGCATTCTCTCAAT
>JBBIGC010000137.1:14237129-14256538 GCA_037576955.1 Lepidarchus adonis
TGAGAGAGGGTGTGTGTGTGTGTGTGTGTGTGTGTGTGTGTGTGTGTGTGTGTGTGTGTGTGTGTGTGTGTGTGTGTGAGAGAGAGTGTGTGTGTGTGTGTGTGTGTGTGTGTGAGATTAATTTCCTATCTAAAAGCAAAAACAAATAATACAAAAAAACATCCAAATACATTATTACACAATCAAATAACATTATTCTTTTTATAACTTGGTGTCAATTTTGTGTATATTATTTTGTAAATAATTGTAGCTGCCCTTTACACTGTGAACAATACTTAAAAATAACCAGAATATTTTTTAGTTAAATGAACATATTTAATTTTTTTATTCCTATTATTAATGTCCTATTATGCTGCATAACTATCTACATCTGAGAGTGCATACAGCATGTAAGGACGGGCACCTAGCACTCTGTACAGGTCTATGGTAAAGCAGTTACCATGTGCTGCTGTAGCTGCTCCCTGGCTGTCTCAGGCAGGCCACCTGTGGGTTTGGCAGCAGATAGCTGACTCTCTGTGCGCCTCAGCCAGAGCAGGAATTCCTCCAGTTCACCATGGAAACCCTCAGCCTAAAAAAAAAGAAATTAAATCAGTCAACAAATGTTGCAACCTTTGTTAAGTTAATCTCCCTGCTGATCTCAAGTTAGAACCCATTCAGTCTCTTGTAAATAACACATTAAAATTGAATGCTGTCTCAAAGTCAGTCATTATTATCTGCGTATGGCCTGTAACAGAGCACCTGCTGTAGAGCAGCCTCCAGTAGTTTCTGTCTCTCCTCAGTCTTCAGCAGCAGGCTGTCCCAGCTGCGGTTCAGCTCATCCAGCTGGTCTCTCAGGTGGCTGGCCTCGTCTCCGGGGCTGGAGTCCAACAGCTCTGAGCCTGCACTGTTCACTGTCTCCACTGTGGCTCGATGGGAGAGCACATCATTCCGCAACACCTGGGAGGGCAGTACAGAGATGGATCAAATATGTGTATATGTTGAAAAAATATCACAATGAGAAAACCCATAAATTTGTAATGTCAAAGCCAATATCTGAAAAAAAGATAAAGATAAAAGATAAAAACAATGCCGATAGGTAGATAAAAGAGTAACACATACGTGGTGTTTGGCCAACTCAATTTCAATGGCCTTGGGGTCAGAGCTGATGGGTCGCTGGGTGTCCAGGGTGGCATGGGTGTGGCTCAACCAGGACTGTAACTCAGAAAGGGCATGCTGGAACTGACCCAAGGCTAACAGAGCTCCTTCCAATTTGTGCTAAGAATAAGAATAAAACATATTAATATATATTTTTTGTTGCTTTTGGTGCTTTGTATTGGTGAAAAATATAACATAAACCTTAGTATGCAAATCTGTGGAGAATGCTAACCTGTCTGAGAGTGATCTTGTCTCCCAGGTTGTCCCACAAGTGTCTGAGCTCAGTGAGAGGCTCCTGTATCATGTCTCTGTCTGTTTGGTCAGTGACCTTCTTGAGCAACAGCTCCCCCTGGTGGCAAAGCTTCTCCATGTCAATCTGTTGTTGGTACACTTCCACCTTGTATTGCTGCTCAAAGGGAAAGTAAAAACCAAACATGGTTAACAAGCTGCAGAAGTTTTCAGTTTCATCAAAGCAAAGAAAACTCAAAGAATCAGATGTGAACCTTGAGCTCCTCAATCTGTTGTTTGACAGTGCTGAGGTCAGTCCCCACGGTGGACATGTCACACAGTTTGATGACAGCATTGTCCAGGTAATCAAACATGCCCTAAGAAGATTAAATACCCATCAGCATCCTATTCAACCTATACATCATATATAAATAAGCTATTAAAGAGAAGTGTCACCCACTTGAAGAGCATCCTGGTACTGTACAGATGCGGTCATGGCCTCCTCCAGCTTTTCCATCCTCTCTCTCCATGTTCGGTTCAGAGCTTCCCAAGCAGCATTCATCTAGAGGAAAGGGGGAAACACCAAAAACAAAAACACTTACTTATGATCAAAAGTCCAGAAGGTTAATAATTCACTCGTATCTTGTTCATTCTATGCTCTTACCTCATCAATGGTCTTTTTGACCTCGGGTTTCTCAGTTTCTCCACAAGCAAAGATGAGGTCTGCTCCCAGCGTGCGCACAATCTCCAGCTCCTCTCTCAGGCCGTCTGTCTCTGCCTTAATGGCCTGGGAGCACAGAGAGGACACATACAGCTAAGCTGTTTAGCTATAAATTAATGCATAGTGCATTAGGATAATACATTACATTCATTCTTTGTGCATTGTTATTCATGTTGCCTCTGATTTTCAAAGATTTTTTTCTCCTGTAAGACTGACCTCTGCTGCCTCTATCTGCTGTTTGATGAGTGAAGGGTCGACTCCAGGGTCCTCCAGCTCCTTCACGATTTCCTGCGAGTCTCTAAGTGTGCTCAGCAGGGCGGCCATATCCGCCCAGAATTTTCCAGCCAAGTCCAGGACATCCTGCAGTTTTGTCTCTCGCTCCTCAGCCCTCTGCCTGATCTCGTCCCAAAGAGAGCGGAGCCGAAGGAGTCGGGAACGCACCGCTGTAGGACAGTACAGCAAGCAATACTATTTGTACCGACCAGAAGTGAATTTTACTTCATTCTACAGTAATAAAATACACTAATGTTACACTGTGCATGTTGTTATGCTCAGGCTAAGCCCAGCATAAGCTCATCCTCTCTTTGACCAAGAAGAACAAAATCTCACCCTGGGCAGCAGGGTCATCGTGTGGTGCACGGGTGATCAGTTCTTCCCCACGGGCACAGAGGGCACTGAAGAAGGGAAGCAACTTGTCCAGCTCCAAACCAGTCGCCCGGTGCTCTGCCAGCTGCTCACGAATCTTCTCTACCTCTGCTGCCACGGGAGGGGGTTGCCTCAAGCGCTGCACTGCACCCTCCAGCGTTTCCAGCAAGGGGTCCATCTTGTCATGAAACTGAGGGAGAGAGGGAGGGACAGAAAGAAAGAAAGAAAGAGAGAGAGATGTATGGGTAAAATGATCCATTGTGCTTTTTATCTGATACAAATAAAGTAAGTTGGAAGAGTGTAAGGGAGTCTAAGATGAGGACTGAGAAATCAGAGAGATATGTTGAAGGTCACTTCTTTATACAGCAAACGTCACAGTTCTTGTAAAATGTCTACAATAAAGATCTTAAAAGTACTGTTTTTTCTAAACCTGGTATTGAACATACGCTGGTTTGCACATACAAGTTTTTCTCTGCTTTACACCCACTTCAGCTTAGTGAGAGGTTGCTAATGAGCCAATTTAATTGTATGAGTTTTTAAAATTGTTTTTATATAATGAGATTATGATGACATCTCTGTATGTTCTGCAGCATTAAGTAAATTATGAGAGTTTAACAATAATAATAAATTAGTTTATGGGGGCAGCACTGTGGTGCAGTGGTTAGCGCTGTTGCTAGAAGGTCCTGGTGTTTGATCCCTAGGTCGTCTATGAGATGCCTTTCTGTGTAGTTTGCAAGCTCTCCCTGTGTTTGTGTGGCTTTCCTTGGCTACTCTGTGTGTGAATGGTTGTCTGTTTCTATGTTGCGATGGGTTGGCTTCCTGTTCAGGGTGTACCCTGTTCTGGCTCTTAGTCAGCTGGGACCTGCTATAGCTTCCCCATGACATAAAACAGATAAGTAGTTTGGAAAACGAATCAATGATTCAGGTATGGATAAAGGTGCAGGTCTACGGGTTTCCATGTTGTTCCACATTGTTAAATGTTGTGTTTAGGTAAATCACGTGGTTCTATATAATTATACCTATATTATCACCACTACTTTTAGGTTCTAGTAATAAACTGTTGCTGGTTTAGACATATTTATTTAATCTCAGTATTTTTTAGAAAAAATGAAAAATATCAATTTGCTTCATTGAGTAGCAGAGTTCCTTACCTCTACCAGCTGAGGGTGTAGCAGCGAGCAGTGATGATGGTGAACACACAGCACATCCACAATGAGTAACGGGATGGAGGGATGGGTTTAACGAACGCATGAAGGGTGTAGGCAGTGGGGAAAATGAGAGATGCAACAAGCCAGGGAAAAGGGTGACAGAACAGGTGAACGAGGACAGTGAAGTAAAGGATAAGAGTGGGTTGACGGAGGAGTGGGGCAAGTGCACAGACGAGTGAAGTAACAGTACAATATAGTTTCAGGGATGGGGTGGAGAAACAATACAATGTGTTAATCAAATGACATGCACACAAGCCGGCAAGCAAACCATTTACTAAAACGTCTGATGATGCCATTCAAAATGAATAATTACAGTGCACTACAAAACAGTTGTGATGTAAATATAACAGCTTTGCGATTAAATAACTTTATTGATGGAGGTTTATTATGTAAAAAAAAAAAAAACCCAAAAAACAGGTGCTCATTGACAGATGAGGTGCATGTACTACACACTAAAGTTGTGATTGATTTGCATAATCTTTCTTTCTAAGAGTGCACAAAAGGGACAGAATATGCTACAGTGCACACATTCAAACAGTAAGACAACATACCTGTGCAGATTGTGAAAAGGCTTCATCCAGTGCTGTAGCTCGATTTTTGACTTCATCTTTAATTGCCAGGTAGCGTCTTTCGGCCTCGCTGTAGCGATTCCTCACCGTCGTCCCCTCCTGAACACTCAGCTGAGCTAACTGTGGGCCAATTTTCAGCAGCTTGTCGATGTGAGGCTTGTGCTCAGCTATAGACTCTCTCAAGAGCTGCAAGGTAAGTACAGGAGATTTGATTAGAGTAAGTGGAAAAAACAAAGGTACAGGTATATCTTACCTAACTCCACTATTACAATAGAACCGAATGACGAAATGCTCAGTTCTTTCACAAGAGGAACGCAACACAAAAAGTACACCAGGCTTCAGTACAATACTGTGCAAAAATGAACAAAAAGTAATATAAAAAAAGTATATGCAGAGTATTACCCCTTAGAAAATATGGCCAGGGACAGTTTCCCAGTAATTAATAAAGGTTAAAAATGCTTGCAGTGGTGACTCACCTTTGTAAATTCTTTTAGTCTAGCTTTAGGCTTAACCTGAGTCTGGGAATCCAGCCCCATAAAGTTTTAAAATTTACAGTGTGCAGTAAAAAGCTCTGATAACAGTTCATTTATTATAGATACAGCAAAGCATTGACATTGAACACAACGTTCCAATATGGTTACGCTTTCAGAAAAGAACAAAAAAAAGAAAAAACTAGGAATGTACTATAAACCAGACACTCACTCTCATCTGATCCTGTTGCTGTCTGAGCGCTTCTGTGTCAATAGCTGGAGGGGGCAACTGGGAGATAAGGGTCTCTGTCTCACCCAGCCAGGGCTCCAGCTCCTCGTAAGTCTCCCAGAAACGGGCCACCAGCACCTGAGCCTGCTCAAGAGCTGAAAATCGCTCGGCATGGTTCTGACTGACGGCTTCGTAGCGAGCACTCAGTGACTCCGTCTTTACCTAGAAGCAACAGTGAAAAAGGTTGTTAAATTATCACACATTGGAGTAGCAGGACCCTTGCAATTACAGTGATCCTGTACAACAACAATTTGCTATTTAGGACTTAAAATATGTACATATTAATAATTTAAATGTAATCATCAACATAACTGCTCAACTGGTCAAAATTAACACGATATTAATGTTCAGTCCCGTCTCCATTACCTTAAGTGCCTCTCTCTGCTGGTCACTAGAGCTTTCAAGGATATCCTCTTGTGTGTTAAGGAGGTGGTCAACTGTGTCCTTGTGGCGGATGATGTCGATGTTAAAAGCCCTCTGGACCTGGAGTTGAGCCACGGTCACATCAGGCTCCAGACTGAGAGGCCCCAGAGACAACAGTTTCCTCTCCGTCTCCCCCACCCAGGCCAGTTCCGCATCCACTGACTCTTCATACTAAGACACATGCACATTATTAATTACAGTGACACAATTTTCAGTTTCCTATTAGAAATGCCCACAACACAGACTGTAGCAAAATGACAAACAAATTGAGAAAAGATGATAAATAACAGTGTTAGATTTAATGTGTGATATTAAAAGTTTTCTGCCAGTGAAAGAGTGTAGTACCTGCTGAGATCTCTGGATGGCTGCCTGCACAAGTTGCACTCTCTGTGTGATGGTCTCATCAGCCTGCCGGTACCGTTGATTGGCATCAGCAACAAGGCGGTCCAGGCCCTCACGAGCACGCCATGGGACCAGGTCCAGTAAAGCACTGCCCACCTCATTGACAGTGTCTAGAACCAGACGCTTCTCAGCAGATACACACTTCAGTTCCTTGGGAAATATTGTACAAGTTGCACAAAGGAATTATATTAAAGCACACAGAAAGATGAATGATATCTTGACCCACAGTTAAGTTGCTCACACAATAAGTGAATAAGTGAAGTTATAAAACCTGCTAGTTGCTAAGAAAGCTTTCCTAACCTTTTGTCTGTCCTGATAGGCTGGTGTTGTGTCTGGTTCCACATTATTAAGCTCTGCCTCCACAGTGTCCAGCCACTGGTTGACGTCCTCATGGGCACTGGCAAATCGTGTGGCAAGCTGCAGGGCTTGCTCCAGGGTGCGAAGGGCCTTGCTGCTGCCTGCTGTCATCTCTGCATAACGGCTCTTTATGCTATCCAGCTTCTCCTGGATGAGCAGCACCTCCTCACCTAACAAACAAAAACCACAGTGAGAATAGGGAGAAGAGATAAACAGAGCCTAAGTTACGGCAGGAGTTAGAGGTGTGCTCATACCTGTGGTTTGTTTCAGCAAAGCTTGTCCATTTTTGATGGCCTGGTCTACAGTCTTCTTCCTACTTACAATTTCTTCATTCAGAGACTAGGACAGAAAAACAGGGACATTTAGAAAACTGCAGTTTGTCTGTTCGCATTTTGCCTTGTGAAGCCTCACTGACACTGCAAGGTAGCAGGATGAGAAAAATGTTCTTTACATAATTCTTTTCATGTTAAGGTCAAAGCTTGGGTCCATTTCTCATAAAATGTTCACATAGTATAAAAAAACCCAAACACTTTACATCCATATGTTTTCCAGACCACGATATCTGACTTCTTGCAGTGTCATACCAGAGTGTGTTTGTGTTGCTCAGCCAGCAGCTCAGGCTGGTAGTTTTGCACTGAGACTTCAGCCAGTCGCTGGCCAACCTCAGCCAGCCAGTTCAGCACCTCAACCTCTTCTTCCCCAAACAGTTGTGCGTTGGCCAGGGCCTGCTCCAGCATGGCCTCTCGGCGAGAGCACCACTCACGCAGGCCTGTGTGCCCATTGCGCACTGAGCCCACACGTTCACTCAGCCAGTCACGATCTGCGGCACAGCTAAGGGGTGATAGCGATTGACCAAGAGCCTCCAGATGGTCCACCTCTGCTTTTCGAGAGAGCACCTCCTCTTGGAGGGCCTGAGGTTTTCCCAAGAAAAAAAGGATGAAGGAAAAAGGGAGAAATGGGAAAAGAGGTAAAAGAAAAAAAAAGAAAGACAAATGGAAAATGAACATGCATGATGAAAAAATAGACAAATCATAAAGAATGAAAATAATATACTACAAAAATAAAGCACCACAAATCAAACATGGACATCATAAATCATGGTATGAATATACCAAACAATAAAAAGTAAAATGGGAACACAAAGAATGTACCACAAACATGTACCACAAAGATGAAAAAAATAAAAACCAGGCTGGAGAAGGTGTGTCGTTCAAGCTGGGGAAGACCTCGATTTTCACATTGAATTTTCTGTGGCAATTGCACTCATGAGATGTCCAAACAGGAAAATGCAAAGCGATAGGTACACTGAGTACTTCTTGGATACCTTTTTGGGATTGGTTTTTATTGTCAACTGTTAAGAAAAGCAGTTCTCTTTCTCCTTCAAATCTATTCATGGAGCGGTGGATAGTGGTGGGCAGTACCTTGTGACGGCTGATCTGCTGGGTGATTTTGGAGGTCTGGGTTCCCATGGGCTCAGCAGAGCTCAGACGTCTCTCTGTGGAGCTCAGCCACTCTCCCAGAGGCTCCACTGTCTCATGGAACTGCAGAGCCAGCACCTGCAGCTCCTCCAGCTGCTGCTGCCTAGAAGAAGAGCAACAGGCCACATGCAATTTTGTGTGGATTTGTGTGTGTGGTCCACATGAACCCAAGACATAAGTGTAACCAGTACTGGGCAGTTTGTTGAGCTATCCACTGTTTGGAAATGTACACGGTGTGTGGACACTTCTTCAGTGTGTTTCTGAATAGTAAATATGCTTTGAAAATCCTGAGCTGCATGAATCAGGCACTTTTACCTAGCACTGGCTTTCTCCAGCAGGTCTGTCCACCGCTCTCCAAGGCTCTGCAGCTGCCTCTGGATCTTGTCCCTATCCTGTGACTCTGCTGTAGCAGCGATGCGCTCTCCTTCCACCCTGATCATCTCTACTGTCCCCCGGCGGTCATCCAGCAACCGCTGCAGCAGCTGAACAACCCCACAACACAAGGTCTCACAAGAGCTTCATTCATTTGCTTATGTAATCCAAACAGGAAAAGGGTGTTTTAATCTTAAAATGCCATTTACATGAAACTCTGACTGAGGATTTTATGATATTTCTGTCTGCTTTTTCAGTCATGGTGGAAACCTCACCTTCTGTTCTTGAATTTGTGCTTTAACCACACGGTACTCAGCTGATGGTGGTTTCTGATTGGCTATCAGGTCCTCTGTGTCATTCAGCCAGCTCAGCAGTGGCTCCAGAGCATCCTGGAACTTCCCACAGTGCAATAAGGCCTCTTGCAGCTGAGCAATTCTTTCAGCAACCTAAAGGAATAGGCAGAAGACCATTGTAAGAGTTATTGTTTTCCTGTTGAATGTATAAATCTAAAGACAACTGAAGAGAGCACGTCTTACCCTCTTATTGAGGGAGTTCCAGTGCAGGTTTGTAGTCTCCAGGTCATGTTCCAGGGCCTGCGTGTCTGTGTGTTTGGCTGCGCTCTGGATCAGCCCCTGACCCACAGCGTTCACATGTTGCAGCTTGGGCTGGATGCCGTCTATCTGCTCCCGCTCCACAGTCTGGAGAGGCAGAAAGCGAATGGGAAAATTATAGGTTGAATAGGGGCCGTAAAATACAAAAGGATTACAATTAACAAAGCAATAACATGTTTCTACTTATGACCAAACAACAGGCCTTAAGCACAGTGCTGCAGTATTATTCAATTAACAAAAGCACGACACTACACAGACTTCACCGAAAGTATTTATGCTGATGGGAATCAATACACAAGGGAAACTGTGAACTGGCAGCATCAAAAGGGATGACACGAAAACATGATAGAAGATAGAGTGAAGAATAGTGGGTCCCCCCGAGAGAGAGAGCGACAGAGAGAGAGAGAGAGAGAGAGAGAGAGAGAGAGAGAGACAGAGACAGAGACAGACAGAGACACAGACAGACAGACAGACAGACAGACAGACAGACAGACAGACAGACAGACACACACACCCCCAACAACAACAAAGCGAAGACATTTTGCAGCTTATAGGTGCTTTCCTGTCATCACTATTAAATATAAAGTACACTTAATATGAAATAAAGCAAGGAAAGCTTCTTAAAATCAGGTAAGGAAATGACAAGACAACATTTGTCCCAGTAAGAAAAATCCTGTTTGTGTGTGTATCCAGACAAAGCTGCTTTGTGGTGAAGGGCGTCGTTCCTGCTTTAAACAGGATGTCTGTCGGCCTCAATAACAATGAGCAACAGCTATGACCCACTCCACCCTCTTACTCTCTCCAATGAAGCATTTGCGTGCATATGAGCATGTGCACATTCAGAAGAGAAAGGCCAGCCTTCTGTTGTCTTAGTGTTACACTATCCTTCTTCTTGTGGCCCAACCAGGGCCTTTTCTACTTCCCACTGCCACACAAATCACACTGCATAGTTTACAATGATGAGCCCAGGAGTAAGTGCAGGCAACCAGGCAAACAGAAAATGCTGTTTGTAAGCGTATCATGTTTAGTACACAACCGTATGGGCCGACAGAGCAGATATTCAGTTTAACACCGACTTATTATTAGACAAAGTCCTTTAATTGACTTCTATTATCCTCCCCTTCATCCCTCTGTGTCCTGCTCTCTCTGGCCAGCACAGGGCAGAGGAGGCTTCAAGCGTTTGACTCGTGAGGCAGAGCACTGGAAAATATCTCGGATGCCTCTCATTCCTCTTTGCCTAAACCAGCAAGCTAGCCAGCCCCTCTTACACACACACACACGCAGATTTGCTCCATGCTTATCTCTTCCTTCTTCTCT
The DNA here is from genome assembly GCA_037576955.1 of Lepidarchus adonis. Lineage (NCBI taxonomy): Eukaryota > Metazoa > Chordata > Actinopteri > Characiformes > Lepidarchidae > Lepidarchus > Lepidarchus adonis. The sequence goes on from JBBIGC010000137.1 coordinate 14,247,354, forward strand.
ACATCTTCACCATCCTCCTCTTCTGTATCTGACTGTGTCCAACACATACAGCTCTTCCATTATGGCTGCTTTTCCACCCACCAGCAGCCCACGACATCTCAACCAATTCCAGTCTTTCTTCACTCTTCTTTTTTTTCAGCTCAAACCACAAGTTCACATTGCCTTGGTTTCACATTTGAGTACAGAGAAAAATGCAGGTTCTGTTGAATAATACACATGACTTAATTCAAACACACAAACTATGACACTTTTCTAAGTGATCAATACTTCACACATTACATAAGAACTCTAAAATTGCATGTATGATTGAGTGTATGATTGTGTGTGTGTGTGTGTAAGAGAGAGAGAAAAAGAGACAGAGAGGAAGATATAGAGAGATAGGTAGAGCAGTAGAGAGAGAGAGAAAGATACACAGACTTAGGTAGATAGAATGAAACAGACAGAGAGGGAGAGAACAATATATAGAAGTAGAGAGAGAGGTAGAGAGATAGACAGATAAAGAGAAAAATAAGAATGTTCATACAGGATGAGGAAGAACTGAAATGGTCAGTTTTCAGACACTGATGAGTCATGTATGTTCAGTATTATTAGAATTAATGTTGTAATACATCCCTCCCTGACAACCAATACGTCCAACAAGAGATGACGTCATTTGACATTAGCACACATACAACCTTTAGCCAAAGAAAATTAAAAGGACACTAGAAGATAAACGAAACAGGGAAAGGGGAAAAGGACAACATCTTATTCTTTCTGCGAGAGCCACAATAGAAGAAATAAACTAAAAACAGTCTAAACTAAAAATGTGACGGTGCTAACTGTTTTCCTGCCCCTCCATCAATGTCTTTATTCTTTGCCTCTACTTCCTGTGTTAAAATATGTACCAAGTTCTGTTTCAGTTCTTATCTAAACACTCCACCATAGACATATTTTTAGATGGTTGGGCCCATTCAGTGGCACTGAACCAAAGCATTAGAATCACAGTCTGTGCCTTCCAACCTCGTGTGAATGCTTTGTTATTGTTGACTTTGTGTGCGTGTGCGTGTGTGTGTGTGTGTGTGTGTATGTGTGTGTGTGTGTGTGTGTGTGGGGACCGAAGCCCTGCCCTCCCTTTGTTTCCTGCGGCCTCCAGCCACAGGTGCTTCCCGCGAGCTGTCTTTCAGTGCCATCATTATCAAAACAATCAAATGTGCCCGTGTCACCAGATCCCATAATACCAGGCTTATTCCTGACAGCATGCTCCTCCCTCTCCTCCAGGACTCTCGTTTCTCTCCAGAACCTTTGTATGCCCATGCAAATACTCTTCGTGGGTTTAAGAGGAGATACCAGGCCTTTCCTTGGACACTTCCCCATTTAAAAGCCTTATCTCTTTGGCCAGGTTTTATCTTTAGTACAGCCAGGTGTTCAGCCATCCTTTTGTTCTATAAGCAACTGGTTTGTGATCAAAATCTCAGCCACAGTTTAACTGTACTTTCACTACAGACAGTTTCAACCCCAGCGCTTACCTCAGCACATCACAAACGCCTCCCCTGTGTTCTCCTCCTATGAAACATTGTGGGAGCAAGTCCAGTACTGATAGGGCTGCCATGTTCTTGGCATCTATTAATGTTCCTAACAACTTTCTACAGTACTTGTGTGTTATTGGCAATGGCAGCTACCCAAAAAGACCCAAGTGTTTATTTCTCACTTCCTTATCTCAACTACAGGGCTTTCATACTCCTGCAAAGGGGAAGGGGAATGACGGCAATTGGGAAAAGGGTTCATGGCAGGAAAGGGGGGGGGGGCTTAGTAGAGAGACAAAATGATAGTTTAGCTTAGGAAGGCCATTGATGGTTGAACATAGTGGAATAAAAAGGCCAATTTAAATATGTTTTAAAAGATTGTCTTTCAAAGTTTGAAAGAGCACAGGTTTGCTGACCCTGACCTCTCAAGCAATCAGAACACTCTGCCTAAGTAATTACAAGTGATTCCATTTGTGGGGTGGAAGTGACTGCACAGAAATTGCTTAGGACCAGGGCTAAATGGGATGTAGATGACCAGTCAGGCTTGGCCACTGCAGCGGATAGAACCTGTAATGTAATAACTGTGAGAGGTGTATTAGGGCTGCATCAGCTGACCTCACAGCCACATGTCACAGCCTGACAAAGACCAGACCCCAGACCAGTCATAGCAGCCTGAAAGACTGTCAAACACACCTATAGATTATGTGAAGAATCCTTACAAGTACTTAGGCAAAACTATATCCATCTTTGTCTCTCTCATACACACTAAAGCTCTCTTGCTCTATCGCACATAAAATATACAATGTCATACATGCAGAATAAACAATCTAATGTCTGCACAAACATGGACCCAAGCATGCTCGCTTGCACAAGGATTTAACCCATTTCAGGCCTAAAATCATCTTAGCAAGCTTATTTTCACCTTTGTGATCTGCATTAAGATATACAAACAATTCACAGGCATAAACACACTTGCTGAACAGACCAAAAAAGGTGTGGTGTAGGATCTAACTCATGTCAGTTCAAATAACTCTATTTCATGTCAGTTCATAAAACACTATGACTTTACACTGATCAGCACACAACACACCATTCCACAGTGCAGTACAAAAAGGCCTTGCATTTAAATCTTGGATTCATGAATATGCTCTGTGCAACCTGGGCATTTTGTAGTGGCACTTGGTTAACTCCATTACGAAGGTAAGTTTGCCTGTGTTGATAACCAACCTGTCGAACAGACTGTAATGTCGAGTGTTTACTTGTAGGAGCAGTAATAAGGCAGTCCAAAGTGTCTTTGTAAACTGTGGAATTAGTTTACAAGAAGATGTTAATTCTTTGATGAAATATGAATCAGTTGGCTTTTTCAGATCTAAACCTTGACATTCTTATATTAGAGGGGCTTGTGATACAGTGATGTAAGCAGAGAAAGCGTCCCCTGTGTTCACCTTATGACTGTACAACATGTGAAGAATCTGAATATGAAATATGAAAGAAATGGACTGTTAATGTGATGAGAACGTTTTCTTTGCATGTATCAGGAGTTGGGCAGAAACTCACAGCAAGAAAAAGCTGCATTCAATATCTCAATGACACCATCTGAATGCACATCCTACCAATTGAAAGTCCTGAAACCCTATGTTGACTCTGCTTACTCCAATAAGCAGAAAAAGGTGGCAGACGATCTGCACTCAGACATAAGAAAAATGCTTGATTCATTAGTCTGTGTGGACAAGGCCGAACTTCTCTGACACAGAAGAACATATACTAAAAAAATGTTCTTCCCAAAAACAAAAGAGCACGAATGCTACAATAGATGTTGTTTTATCAAATACCACCACATTACATTGCGAAAACAACAGAAGAAGCAAAAGGCACAGAAAGCCAGATAGATTCGTTTTGGAGGTAGTGTCCTGTTTTGGGCCTGATCTATCTCAGCAATTAAATTGAAATACAATTCCAAACATGACCAGCTTACAGATGTAAGATTCAGTGTGAGCTTCATTACCTCATAGATGACGCATTCTGAGATCAAAGGTTCCTCATCTGGGTGACTTGAACAAAAAGCAGCATCAGTGTCTTCATCACATGGTCCAGGTTCCTCCTGATTTCCAGGTTCATGCTTGTTTTCTCTAAAAAGCCCATCTAAGATACCTGGTTCAAGTTGTCCCCACTGATCTTGGTATGGGTGCAGTAAATCGGACCTTGAGCCATCAGAGTCCCAGTCACTATCACCAGTCATTGACCCAAGAACAAAGTCCACTCCTGACTGACTCGTCTCAGACTCTGAATCTAAATCTCGACAGTCCTCACAGGCTGATCCCCCATCAGACACCAACAGAGGGAGCCTTTCAGGAGCAGCCAGGTACACAAAACTGTCAGAGGAAAGAAAAGCTCCTTCTTCTGGATCAGGGCATGGCTTAAGAAGGGGACTAGGTGGAGTGGATTCCACTAGAGGAGATGGGGGACAGTCTAGAGTGTACTGCGGTGGCACAGCAACTGCCAGGTACACAAAGTTATCGGTGGCGACAAATGCATCTGTGTCTTTCTCATGATCTTTCCTCTCACATTCCTGCTTTGTTGTTGTGTAGGGAAATGGGGAGGGGGTAGATGGTTCTTTGTCTTTTGAAGGTGCACTTCCTGGAATGGTTGGTGTGTCTGATTTGGGGGGACTTGCGGTCTTTTGAAAAAGACTTGTTAGCTCCCACTCATGCACAGACATGTCCTCAGTCACAACAGCCACCTCAGCTACTGCTGAGGAGGAGTCCCTCTGCGTCTCTAATAAAATTGACAACATCCCTTCTTGGTCAGAGGTCATCCCCATGGAAACAGCAACAGGCTTCTTTTCAGCATGAGAGACTGGCTGGCAATTGTCGTTCTCCGTTTCCTTTCCTATGTCAATGGTCAGATCAGAACTCTCTGGAGATGGTTGAGTAATGTCCTCAATATTTAAATGAGATGTACAAATATCTAACTCACAGTCGGTGTTCTCCACATCTACATCATCTGTGCTTGTATCTTGGTGAAATGATGAGGTATGATCAACAAGAACTTCACCTTCCTCAATGACCTCCTCCTCATCTACTTGTTCTTGCTCTGATGTTTCACCACTGTCCAGGTATGAATCCGTTTCAGGTCTTTCACAGTCAGTGTCTGTTGCATCTGATAAAGCAGTTCGGTCTAAGTGGGACATCTGAATTCCACTGGAGTCAGATTCTAGCACAGGTCCATCTAAAATGTCTGCTTCTGGTGTAGCTACTGTATGAACATGTTGAGAACTGACATTACTTTCACTATCATGACATAAATACACTGGTAATTCAAGGCTTTGGTCCCTGCTTTCAATAGCAGCACAGCTTTGTGTAGGATCACTATTCTCATTTGGTAGGTCTTGATCTGTTTGCAACCTACATGGCTCAGTCTGAAATGGATCTGCATGGTTTATATGATCAGAATTTGTTGTATGGTTGACTTCATCACTCATATCATCCTGATCCTCTCTCTCCTCCTCTTCTTCCTCTACTCTTGGCAAGGTATGACATTCATTCAGGGGCTCAGTAAAGAGAGACACAAAAGCTGACTCAAAGCCAGATGACTCCTCTCCTTCCTCCTCCATACACTGTCTCTCCAACTCCAGAAACAGGTCATCTGATCCAGCCTCTGAACTAGGGCAAGGAGATACACTGGCTGTCTGTGAGCCTCCAAAACCTATCGGAGGGGTCAGAAGAGGCCTGTGGCCTGAAGAACTCAGCTGTTTGGTCTCCCAGTCCAGCAGCTGAGACTCCTCCCCCTCTGCCTCCCAGGAAATACTGGCTGTTTCATGGCATTCTAGCTTCAACACAGCCTGCCAGTTTCTTTCTTCCATCTCTAGTCTCTCATTTTTGTCTTTACTTTCTCCCTCTTGCTTGCTCTCCTCCTGGCCTAATTCTTCCAAGATTCTACGCTCATCTTCTTCAAAGCGAAGTTCTGAAGCTGTCCGCTCTCGTAGTTCCCCAGTAGCAGGGGGCCACCCCAGCAAACCTTCATCGCCCCCCTCTTGGCTGATGCATGGGGAGAGAGGAAGGCCCCCGTAACTAATCTCGTCTCCCTCTTTCAGGAAAGGTGAGGGAGGATCCAGCAGGTACAATGACTCTTCTTCGAGGTCACTGTCCTCTCCAAGGAGAGGAGGCAGGGGTGGCAGAATTGGCAAGTTGTGAAGTACAACTCCATGGCCCAGAGATTTTTTGGCACCCCTAATACTACGAGGCCAGGTACGAGCTTTAGTGGGAGGACAAAACACAGGTTTTGGAGGTATCAAAGGAGCAGTGTCCTGTTCATGCTCCAGGAGTGGCGAGTCCTGGTCAGAGTCAGATGTTTTAGATGCAGTGTCCCAGTGTTGTGGCTGTTCTTCTGAAACACTTCTGACACAAAGCTGGGGATTCACAGTTGCCTTGCTTTTCTCTCTACTGTTTTTTTCAGACTGTCTTTGGGTGCAAGGGCTGGGCTGTGGAGAGCTAGTAGCATCCTGTTTGGACTGTGAAAGTGGAATTGTCTGTGAAGGTGGTTGCTCTTTAGAAGAAGAAGGCAGAGGAGACATAGGTTTGACATGTTTAGGGTGATGAGGTTGCAAACGAGGAGACTGTTTTTGTCTGACTGGAAGCGGTGGGTGAGGAGACACAGGGCTAAGAGATGGAGTGATAGCTGGAGAGTTAGAGACAGGAGGCGTTTGAGGGCCACTGGAGGAGACAGGGGATGGACTATAAAGAGGAAGTGGTGATGGTGATGTGGATGTGGCTGGGGCAGCCAGTAGAGAGGGTAGTGGATGAAGAGGAGAAACTGGAATCCCTGCTCCAGACAAACGCTTCTCCCCTCCCTCTATAGGTGAAAATTCCAGCCTCTCTGCAAACTCGGGGTAGGTTGGAGGCATAAAAGCTTTCCAAGAGCGCCGATTTGGATTGTCTTTTTTGTCACTTCCATGGTGCCGCCTCTTGGTCACTACAGCTGCTCCAACAGCAGCTGAGTTTGATGCAGGAATTATAACGCTAGAGCCAACCGCTCCCACAGAGGACATGCTCTGAGGGTCACTGGTCAACTTCAGAGCATCAAAAATCACTCTTTCATCTAGCTTTTTCACCCCTGCCTCAGCTGTACCCCCTCGTGCCACAAACACTCCTCCAATGTCAGCCCCTAACGTCCCATTGCTGGAAAGAGTGCTTCCTTCACCTCCTCCAGAGCCCAAAGTGCTTCGAGATGGCTGGCTAATCTTAGAGCCCTGGTCAATTTGCTCATTAATTCGCATTGTGTCATAAATGGAGCGTTGCGGCACATAACAATCCTCGATGTAGGCCTCCTCATCATAACCCTTCCCAAGACACCTAGGGTTCTGCCGCAAGCAGTCTGGTCTGCTTAGAGGTTTCCCCATCCTGGATTTAGGGGAATTGGTCAGGGCAGACTATTCCACAAAGTCTCTAATTATGCTTATGATCCAGGGCAAATATCCAATGGCAGTGAAATATCAGAGTTCTTGACTTTGTATAACAATGTTGTTACTGACCTCTCCATGCAAGAGCACATCAGACAATATGTCTCAGTCACACTGAAATACTTCCCTGGCAACATCTTTTTTTCTGGGGCTTGCAGAAAGTGAGGGAAACCGCAAATGTCTTTTGTCAGAGGTGAAAAGTCCAAAATTGGTGATATACCAAGTAGATAACATCCCTTTATTTCTCTATTAGATTTTTATCTAGTAGAGTTCTCTTCCTTCAAAAAATGTACAATATATGCAATCCTTTCCCGTACTTCCTTGCAGAGGCTTCCTTTCGACTCTCCCGGTCTCTACCACAACAGGAAAATCAGAAAGTGGCCTGAGCCACTTAAGCAGTCTGAGAGTGAAGCAGCCAAAATAGTGCAAGGCTCCTTTTAAGGTGAGAACTCCACACTCTGTTGCATGAAAAGAGTGAGAGTTTGAAATGCAAAATACATCCATCAAGTGATTTTATCACGCATTTTACTGTTTTTCCCAGCACATCTTCAAATGCTTCGAAGAATATTCCAAGAAGAAGTCAATTAACAAAGAAAACATTTTGTTTATAAAGTTTACAGGGCCAGTTAATCGCTACCATCACAAGCTTCATAACACAGCAAAGGACTCACTTGCCAGACCTTCCCATCATTGTTCTTTATCAATTTCCTCCTCCTTGATCTAATAATGTGACATTAATAGAGCATGTTTGGAAGTGCAGCCCAAACCCAGAGTTCCGAATCCTTCTTCCTCTCTATTTATCTTCCTTTCTGTAGTGGTCGAGTCCAGCTACTCGAAATGAATGAAATACAATACCCTTTTCATGTCCTTTTTCATCACACAAAAATGGTCTATCGTTCCAATTCTCCGATCTCCTTTTATATTCCTTTCACGCGGAGCTCCAGGGAAAATCTGTGAATCCAAAAAGCAGTCATGTCCAGAAGGCTTGAGGTGTGAGTGGATAAAAGAGAGGGGGTGATGGCTTCAATACGATCCAGCCGGAGAAGCGTGAAGAGTCAAGGGATTGTATCCAGAGGGCAAAGAACCAGACTGAACCCCCAAAGCTCCAAATGTTGCCTTTCCACTCGGGGCACTCTGCTTATTCGACAATCCCCAGACACGCTCCTCGTCTTTCCACCTTCCTCTTTCTTCACTCTGAACACACGAGCATAACAAGCTCCACGCAAGCTCCCAGCTTTTCCCTTTTCTTTTCTTCTCGCACGCTCGCTCTCACTCTCTGTTCTCAGGCCACTGCTCTGCTGAAATGGTTTGCAGCTGCTAAAAAAATCTCCCACTTTTCCTCTCTCACTCACTCCCTCACTCACTCAGTCTCCCTCCCTCTCGCCTGCATACTCTCACCTCCCTCTCTCCCTCTTTCTCTTGTTTTTGTTTGAATCCAGCTCCGTTTGTTCTGTTTCCTGCTCGGGTATTAAAACACAGGAAGTGCTCCAATCATGCCAGTTTCCTCTTCCAAAAAACCCCAGCAAGCCCGAGCTGAGAAATGGAGCTTGAGATAAACCTATTGGGAGGAGGGGCCACTATGCCAGAGGGAGTGACTGAACAAGGGATTTGTTTCTGCAAAAATCACTGTATAACAGGAGCTGATTGGCTCATATTTAGCATCAGAAACTTTGCAAAATGCACACAGTGATTTTTAAATACGAGCATTTTCTCTCATTTTGTTCTGCAGTAGTAAGTAAAGAGTAGCAGTGGCGTACTTCAGTAGTAGTTGCCCTATGAATGAAAAAAGCACTCTTAGTTTGGGATTTACACATGGGAAAACACCACCCTGTAGCAGCCAAAAAACTAGTGAAACAGAAAAAAATGAAAGAGAACAAAAGTACTAAAGGGGTGAGTGGTGAGGGTACTAGCATGCAGGAAATAAAGAGGCTTCTCAATAATGATGTGTTTCTTAACAATAAACCACCATGTATGTGGAACCTAAAACTTTCATCCATTCCCTCCTCTCACTCTGTCCCCTCCCTCTTTGTTCAAACAGCCACCATATGACTGCAAGCAACAATGATGGAGGACACACAAAAGTCTGTGATACTCACACTCCCCACTTGTGCATTCTCGTCTCCTGCTAGTCTGAAACCTTATCCAGCCACCGTGTGTGTGTGTGTGTGTGTGTGTGTGTGTGTGTGTGTGTGTGTGTGTGTGTGTGTGTGTGTGTGTGTGTGTGT
>JBBIGC010000137.1:14256638-14267569 GCA_037576955.1 Lepidarchus adonis
TGTGTGTGTGTGTGTGTGTGTGTGTGTGTGTGTGTGTGTGTGTGTGTGTGTGTGTGTGTGTGTGTGTGTGTTTGGAAGGGGGTGGTCTGGGGCCCACTGACAAGGGGCTTCAGGATGCTATACAATGAAAGTGAACAGACACTGAAGCCACTGAGGTACATGTAGTTGGACAGCAGCAGAAAAGTCTGTGGACTGACGATTTTCATCCCATTGCTGTTATATTTCTTTATTTTCTAATTCTCCCGTCCCTTATTCAGTCAGTGCTGTAGTTTGTGTGAGGAGCTCTGGCAGAGAGCAGCAGCCTGCCCTCCCACTCACTCTCTGCTGCTCTCCGTCCCAGACACACACATATGCAGGAAGGCACATGCACACACGCATGCACACACGAACGCATGCACACAGTTGCTCTGTGAACCAACACACTCCCCGTGGCTTGCATGTCAAACAAGCTAAATACTCTCTTTTTTAACTCGCCCTCATTCTCCTCTCTCTCTCTCTCTCTCTCTCTCTCTCTCTCTCTCTCTGCCGCTTGCTCGCTTTCTGTCAGTTGGGTTGCAGCTGTCATGCCTGCTTCCAAGACAAACCTACAAACAAAAGGGGTTTGTCCGTCCCTCACCCTCATGTGTGCCTTTTTTCTGTCCTCGCACCGTCCACTCAATTTGACCAGACAGAACAGTCAGGGTTTTCCGCTCTGTCATTTGATCAATCCACACATAAGTCCTGCTCTCCTAACACTGAGTGAAATTTGATTTGGAAGCCAGTGGAACAAACTTAATACGATTACAAATATTTAGGGACCATATTCCTTTAAAGTACTCCCAGTCGTAAACCAAAAGGTGCTGTAGAAAGAAAAGAATCCATTGTATAATCTAGTGCAATGTAACTTTCTCTGTACATAGAAATCTGATAAATTTAGATTTCTTTGTTAACTAACATTCAGTCGCTGACCCTGTGGCCTGCTGATCCATCCCCCACTTTTTCCTCCATCAGTCAGTGGTTCATTTGGCCCGTCACAGCTAGTTAAAGAGTCACAGCTCTGACTAAGGCAGGAAGAGGGAGGGCTCAAGCCCTGAAATCCCCTAAACACACTAATAACGGCATAGAGCTTTGCCAGTCCAGTGGAACCGCTCCATAAAGATTAATAACCGTTAAGCTGGAGCAAGTAGCAGAGGGCAGAGATCATGACCGACTTAACTGTGTAGTTTGTTTGCTCAAGGACAACACCTGTTGATCCTCGATCTCTGCTTTTTCCCCACCCCTTTCTCCTGACCTCCAAGCATGCCATGCATGTATTTGCTTCTTCCAACAATAAAAAGACTCTCAACCATCTATAACTTTACATTATTTCTTCCTTCCCTTTATCTCTCAACCACTGTGTGTTTTCTCCCTCCCTTTTTCTCTGGATGGTAACTAAGCAGCACAGGCGCTCGCCCTCCAGCTTTCTCTCAAACTCAGCAGTAGTTTTATAATTAACCAGCAGGCTTTACCTGAGCCCCTCAATGTGCACATTGTTCTCTACAACAGACACAAAGAGACGTGGAGCAGAACCAGACAGTCTGCTCTTCACATTAAACTAAATCAATACACCACATTATATACTACTTTTTTGTTTGTTTCTTCTAATTTAGCTTTTGAAATATATGTAAACATGCTATGCATATGGTGGACAATGTTGTAATGGGTTAATACAAACTTTTAATACCTACTTCTGTGCTAAGAAGTATGATTATGCTTATTATTATTATGCTTATTATTACTGTGCCAATTATTTTCACACAGAGGAAGGTACCTCTGTTTGTGTCAGATTCCTTATTTATTTTAGCTGGCAGGCTAAACGTGAGTGGCTAAGAGGGAAAAGTGGGCTATACTATGGAATGCCACAGTAATTCAAAACAGCTGAAACAATACCAGGCAAAGGAAGAAGCAAAGAAGAACAAAGTCTAACACATACACATACGCACAGCTTTGGAAAAGCACCAATCGGCTAAAGCTGAGAGTCAAATCAGAGAAATGAAGTCATCATCTTACGTTGATTAGATTTTCCCAATCTAATCAACATCGCCCTGGAATAGAATAATCTGAAAATGTTCAACTTTGGGCCATTTTTCTACTATGTGGTAAATACTAAGGTAGAACTATGTGGGAATCACAAAGAGAAAATCAGGCTCCTTAACATTATCTGAATAGGCCAGAACAGCAACTAACATATCAGACAGAAAAGTTGAGGAGTTTAATAAAGCAACAGAAAACAGTGGAAATTGAAGAGCTACTGTTTATCTAGTTGTGGTCTTCATCAAAGCACCATTGCAGTTACAGTTCATTACTTGCCCAAAGGAGTAGAACCATTTCTCAGTAAATGCTGTAAACAACTATTTTAAGTAACTGCTAGCCCATGAGAAGTTTGAGTTAAGGAAAAGCCCTCAGGGGTTTGGGTGGGGGAAGCACTGGCCTTGACACAAGCATTGGCCTCGTTATCCTACAGGGCAGGAACAGGGAGATAAACTGACAGAGGTAGGAAAGTATGAAGGAGACATGAAAAGATTGTATAAATGCAGTGAGCATACACTATCAAAAGTTTCACATTTCAAAAGTTTGAAATGATTGTTTTTACTTAAATAGTTTTGCTGTAAATAAGTTGCAATAAGTAGGTTTGTTGCAGATAAATGTATACATATATTCTAATATTGTAGTCTTTTACACTTACAGCACAGTATTCAAATAATGAGGAAAGATATATATATATATCTTTCCTCATTATATGTATATATATATATATATATATATTGATTATATATATTGATTTGCATTTCATTGAAATAAGTATTTGATCCCCTAGCAAAACAAGAACGTACTTGTTGGCAAGCACAGAGGTCAGACGTTTCTTATAGTTGATGAGCAAGGTTGCGCACACAGCAGGAAGAATTTTGATGCACTCCTTTATGCAGATCAGCTCTAAAACATTAAGGATTAGAGGCTGTCGCTTGGCAACTCAAAGCGTATACTCCTCCACAGGTTTTCTATGGGATTAAGGTCCGGAGACTGGCTAGGCTACTCCATGACCTAAATGTGCTTCTTTTTGAGTCACTCTTTTGTTGCCTTGGCTGTATGCTTTGGGTCATGGTCGCGCTGGAAGTGTCCTGGCAAAGGCAAAGAGGTTGTCACTCAAGATTTTGTGGTATATTCAGAAGGCCTTCATGTGTGCCTTTTTGAGCAGGGGGACTTTGTGGGCAGTGCAGGAGTTAAACCCATTACAGCGTAGTGTATTACCAATGGTTTTATTGGTTATTATGTTACCAGCTGCATTAAGATCATTGACAAGCTCCTCTCATGTAGTTATATGCCAATCGCTCACCTTTCTCATAATCATCCTCACCCCACAAGGTGAGATTCTGTGTGGAGCCCCAGACCGAAGTCGATTGATGATCATTTTGTTTCTTTCATTTTTGATTAATTGTTTTGATCAACAGTTGTCTTCTTCTCACCCAGCTTCTTGGTTATGGTCTTGTCCCTGACATTCTAAGACAGCTCTTTGGTCTTTTCCATGGGTGAGGGGCCAGAGTGTGATTGATTGATTGAGTCTGTGGACAGGTGTCTATATAGGTGACTAGTTGATGAGATGAAATTAGGTGAATCTAACCGGTCTGGTGAAGCAAGAACATTTTTGGTCAAGAACAGAAAGAGAGAGAGATAGAGGGGGAGAGAGAGAGAGAGAGAAAAATACACACACACACACACACACACACACACACACACACACACCTATTACTTCGGACATGACATGTATTAATCACACTGTTGTAATAATATAAAAACTGTTGTGACAAGTGGCTCTAAACTTCACAGGAAGCAAGGGTGAGGACAGTATGGTGTGCACAACTTGATTTAGAAGCTATCCCTCAGCCTAACCATCCCTTTCCAGGAATGCCCAGTTGGAGAGGGTCTCCTCTCTCTGCTACTGTCTGGGACCATGATCCCACCCTGGTCTCAGCTGCCTCAGGGCAGGGGGATGCAGGGACACACAAGGGAATAGAGGGCACGGGAATTTTAGGGAGACCGCCACACCCTCTGTGTGCAAGTGTATGTGTGAGGGGTCGAGGGTGGGGAGACAGCTGAAATGCCAACCGTTCCAAACAGCCTGGAATTAGAAATATCCTCCCACACAGACCTGCATGCACACTCCCAGTACATACACAAGCACCGACTGTGGCTACATTAGGCCCTAAAGCATAAGTGTGGAAAGCAATAAAAATGGAATCTAAAGCATTGAGTCTGGTATAAACATGTTTGTTAAGGGGTGCAAAAATGGAGTATAGAACAATCCCCTAATCATTAGTAGTTGCATTATTAAACAGGCAGCATTATACAGAACACTATTACAAAAACATTTGTGAGCCAAGTAAACAGGCTCATAGGGGAACCGAGCATAGCTTTGCTCATTCTGCAACAGCTGTAGTACTGGTCACTTCTTCTCATTATTATGTGTATTTGATGCCTGCTAGGCTAATTAATTTGTGTGCTGACTATTGCAGTATATTACTGGATAATATGTAGTGTGTGCTTTTGATCCATTACAGTTGGACAAACTTAGATGAAAAAGGCATAGTTTTGGACACAACTGGTGTACACCTCCCACTGAGAAAAGTGTGAATTTCTTTTCTCCTTTTGTCCTAATTACTCTCTGCACTCAGAATTCACAAGTTGAGTTACTAATCTGACACCTTCTTCCCCAGGCATGCTGGACTGCAAGCCAACCCCCATCCCAAAGCTCACGCACACAAACACAAGATCTCGGGTCTTTGTCTCTTGCATACTAACAGCACAGACACATAGACACACAGGTTCTTTTGGGTTTGCCCTTCCTCCCCCCTCTCTAAACTGAGCAATGACATCATTACTTTGGATTGGATGTCTATGAAATGGAGTCTGGCTTGCAGGAGAGGAGGGTGGGGGGAGTTCTTTTTTCATTGCAGACAGGGACTCTGGTGCTCCGATTTACCTTCACACATTTCATTAGTAAGTGGAACGGGGGGTGGGGGTGGAGAATGAGAGGGCAGGGGTAGGGTTTAGGGGGTTCGTCCAGGGAAGGAGGGATGGGGGTAGAGAGAGAGTATGCATGTGTGAGAAAAGAGCCTGGAGAGGATGGAAAAACCATGTAGACAGCCAAGTAGGATGAAAGAAGAGGCAAGCGAGTCTTAGCTAGCATTCTCTTCATCACCCTCACTTTCTCAGCCTAATGTGTGAGACCCCATTCCAGAGCTCCCTAAAAATACCCCCATGCACACCGCCCATGCTTTACATACAGCACTAGCTTATGTAGCCTCCTCAATGTCCGCTGTTCCTCCCGTATTGATCCAGTGCACAGTTGTGTCCTGCTTTATTCTTTTTGCACTGGACTCTCCCTCGCATTTATTCTTTTTGCAGACTGCTCTTCAAGTCTTCCTTTATTTCTCTCTCATGCAGCACCTCTATCCTGCTGCAACACAGCCCTCGAGTCTTCTAAGGGGGCGTGACAGAAGGTGGTGGACAAAGGGCAGTGGTGGGTACTGAAACCGACTGTGTTAATATTACTGTGGGTAAATCTGAGAACAGTCTTAGAGAGCAAGACTTGAAAACAAAGACTGGAGACAGAGTGCCGAAAGCAGGACAGTAATAAGATGGGAAAGAGCAACAAATGATGGAATAAGTACAAGAAAAACAGAACAGGGGAGTATACCACAGCCTAAAACAGTTTGCAGTAAGGATAACTATGGTGGCTCTCTGCTGTGTGCAGTTCTAATCATTAACGGGTGAATTTACAGATAAGCATGACAAGCTGCCAGCATATTTTATGCAGAGCCAAGTTGTGCGAGTCAGTGCTAGTCCGATGCAGAGGCAGAGGGAGCAGAGGCTGTTCCTGTGATTAGTTCTGCTCTCAGATTTAGCTCAGTGTCCATCAACACAGTGACAGGTCTAATGAGCTCCCACAGCCGGTGCTGAACAGCAGGAGACAAGAGAACCTCCAGGAGCAAAATTTTCACAGCAAATAGATGCTGTGCTACTGCGCAATGCTACCAATGGTGGTGACTCAGCAAGGTGAGCTTTCCAACAAAAAATCCCTGATTCACTTTCTCCTCCTCTAAAAACCTCTCTCGACCCGAAGTCCCACATCATTCACTTCCGATACACCCACACTCTCTACCAACCTCCACTTTGCTTCGCTCCCTCCCCCCTTCTCTTTTATTTCTCACTCTGGAGGCACATGAGTAACAGCAGAAGAGGGAATGATACATCATCAGACAGACGGACTATAAATACAAACGCTAGCCAGAGAGTGTGGGGAGGTCACCATTGATCAGCCCGTGGGCTGGGGGTGGAAGGAAGGCTGCAGGGGTAAGAGAGTAAACTGGAGCCGGTTTCTCAGCAGAGGAGCAGGAGTGACTGTGTCATGCTGTTTTCCCTGCTCCTCCAGAGAAACATGCTGGGACAAGAGGCAGAAGGGGGCTGACGGCTGGAACTGATTTACTGAGGAGAAATGTGATTCACAGCCGCTAATATCGCCTCTCGACTGCCCGCACACATTTGTTCGGCCTTGCAGAATCTCTCACACACACACGTTTCAATGAAGAGGTTGAACAGTGTAATTGATATCAAATTACAGTTCTCCCCTTACTTTGTTTATATTCAGACTAGACTGGCTGATTGAGAAAATCTCCAATTCACCCAAAGTAGCTGAGCGAACGTCAGTCAGATCTCACCAACAGAGGCTACTTTACAGTCTCCAGCTCTCTCTGGCCTCGCAGGCTGAGGCCGTCAAGGGCTTCCTGAGCCGCCTGGCTGCCTTGCGTCATTAGCATTACAGCTCCAAGTGCTCAAAGGAATTCAAAATATGAAATATTGTTCCAAGCCACAATTACAGTATCTGTCATCTGATACAAAAACACAGATGCCCTAGTTTGATTAAAGGCCTCATCTCCACCTACCTTAAACTCTTGAAGTTGTTGTTTGATCACCTCCACTTCTGTACCCACAATGCCCTGTGCATTCACTGCTTCCTCCGCTCGGTCCAACAGTCTCTGGAGGTCTGTGAGGCGAGCATAGAACTCCTTCACCCGCTCCTCAGCTGCCTCTATCAGGGCCAGTCGGCCCTGGCCTCTCTCTGCTAGCTTTGCTGCCTGACGACTCAGTGCTTCAGTCTCTCTCCTGAGGGCCAGCAGATCTGGAGAGCTGCCCTCCCTGCGCAGCATGGCAGTGCACTCACCCCCGTGGCCTTCCAGCTCTGTCCGCAGGGCAGCCAGGCGGCTCAGGAAGCCCTTGACGGCCTCAGCCTGCGAGGCCAGGGAGTCCACGTCCCGACCCACAGGACTCAGACTGTCTAGCTCATCATCCAGGTCAGCCAACCGGGAGAACACATCACGAACACGGGACTGGACTTCCCCTACACCTTGCAGGCGAGATTCCAGGGAGGAGCAGCATTGCTCAATCTGTAAAACAGATGAAAACAATTTACAATACAACAGCTAATAACACATTTAACACTACAATTCAGAGTTTTAAAATCAATTCATTTACATTTATTCATTTGGCTGATGCTTTTATCCAAAGCGACTTCAACGTACAGGAACAATCAAGCATAAATTCAGACATGACAATTATGTTGCAGTCAAATGTATGAAATGCTTGTAATATGTTCCTATGGAACTAGTTTTACATAACGTGTGCATGATGAGACTTTGAATCAAATGACTGGCTGATCTATGCTGTACTTTGTGTCAGAAAACTGAACTGGTGTTGAACTTAAATTCTAATGCTACAATTACACTAACATTTTGTAGTATAAACATGCATAACTCATATTTACATGTACTGCAATGGCAACAAAAGTGAGTACACCCATAAGTAAAATTGTCCAAATTGTGCCCAATTAGACATTTTCCCTCCCCGGTGTCATGTTACTCATTAGCGTTACAAGGTCTCAGGTGTGAATGCTCTCATACTCTCTCATATTGGTCACATGGCACCACATGGCCCAGCTTATGGCTCAGCATATTGAGAGGTTGTCTTTTGAAAATAGATGTATGAGAGCTGCCATTATTGCTGCAGAGGTTAAAGGGGTCAGAGGGTCAACCTGTCAGTGCTCACTAAGGACATGGATTACTGGAACCATGTCCTGTGGTCTAATGAAACCTAGATAAACTTATTTGATTCAGATGGTGTCAAGTGTGTGTGGCCGCAACCAGGTGAGGAGTACAAAGACAATTGTGTCTTGCCTACAGTCAAGCATGGTGGTGGGAGTGTCATGGTTTGGGTGCCAGTGCCAGCACTGGGAAGCTACAGTTCACTGAGGGAACTATGAATGCCAACATGTACTGTGACATACTGAAGCAGAGCATGATGCCCTCCCTTCAGAAACTGGGCAGTATTCCAACATGATAACGATCACAAATACACCTCCAAGATGACCATTGCCTTCTTAAAGACAAGGAGGGTAAGGTAAACCCTATCAAATATCTGAGGGGCATCTTCAAACAGATGGTGGAAGAGTGCCAAAGTCTCTAACATCAACCAGCTCCATGATGTAGTCATGGAGGAGTGGAAGAGGATTCCAGTGACAGGAAGAAGCTTTAGTGAACTCCATGCCCATGAGAGTTAAGGCAGTTTGGGTACAATTTGGACATTTTCACTGTGAGTTGAGTTTTTTTGAGGCAACAACAAATTTAAATACCTGTCAAAAGTTTTTGAAAGTGCCATTTTTCCAGCGTTCACAGGTAATATAAGCAGTTCTATGAATAAACTTAAATGTTAAAGTTAAAAATATGTCACCAAAGTCACAAAAATGAATAAATAAATATTTATTTACAAAAAAATTATATTTAATGGACATTTTGAAGAATGAAGGAGCTGCTTAGTTTGCAGCTTTCTTGAAACTTAGGAAATAAATCAAGATCTAAAACTTAATGCAAAGAACTCCTTCAGGTGCAATAGATTTACAGTTTTACTATTGCCCCTTTCTGTCCAGTTCATCCAAAACCAGCTGGATGGAGCTGAAGTCTGTAGACTGAGCTGCTACTGAATCTACTGTTGAGTTCTTTTCTTCTAATGTTCTGCTCATTTTCTCACTGTGTGTCTTTGTTTCTGGCCTTTTCCTCCCCATTGAGATCTCCATATACAGGACTACTTCCTGCACTACAGTACTGTACTAATAGTGCACCAGAGGGTGGAGGAACAATGTCTTTCTTCACACAGAGGGGTTTGTAGATCATCAGCAGAAGTTGGGGCACCTATGAGAATTGTTTACATTAAACTTCAAGGCTTCATTGACTTCCATTGCTGCAGGAAAAACTGTAAGTTCACCAGGTTCTTAATGATTTGGAGAAAGCATGTTTTCTATGAAATCTGCATATTATTTCAGTATTTGGTGACCTAAACCTTTTATTTATGGTAGACTTCTTACATTTGTACCATTTAAGTTTACTTACTGTAACAGAACTGCTTAATTACCAGTAAACATTGGAAAAATTAAGTGTTCTAAAACTTTTGACCAATAGTGTATATATGATTTTAAAAAAGTAATAGATTAGGATTACATAATAATTACTGTTGCTGGAGATATTAAGATATACTGTTGAAATTCTGAATGAGATAAAAATATTGTTTTCTTCTGATACAGATGCATGCTCAGACACTTTACATAATCTACATCACAGAAATCTAATTGAGTGCAGATCACAATTCAATCTCCTCACCTTCTCAGTGACGTCCCCAAATTCTCTCTCTGTGTCACAGGCCTGATGCACCAGCTGCTGTGCTCCCTCTCTGCCGTCCCCTACTGACTGAGGTACGTCTTGCACTAGCCCATGGGCAAGGTCCCGCAAATATGCCACCTGTGGCTGCAGTGAGTTCAGCATCTCCTGCTGGTTGCGGAGCCGCTCTAGGCTTTTGTTGCTACAGGCCTGTGGGCCCAGAGCCTCCTGAACCTCCAGCTGATGCCTGGCTGCCTCTAGCCTCCTCTCTACTGCCTGCCTGCCTTCTTCAAATTCCTTCAGTCTGCTCCCCAACTCCTCCAGATGAGCCGTGCGCCCATGTAATCTTTCAGACAGGTCATCCACCCTGCGATTTAATTGGGCTTTTTCATCCCTCACCTCTTCTTCGCCAGTCCTGCTTTGTTCCAGCAGCTGGTCTGCTGCCGAGTTCAAAGCTTCCAGCAAGGGACGGCGGCGATCCAAGTCTATGCCTAACTGCCTGGCCTTCTGCAAGGCATCTTCCAGGGTAGCACTGTCCAGAGAGGGCTGAATCTCTGTCTCCCTTTTCTTACACTCGGTCACCCAGGGAGCCAGCTCGTCCCGATGTTGGCGGTACTGCTCAGCCCGTGACAGTGTCTCTTTAATACGAGCATGCCTCTCACTGAAGCACTGACTTAGGCCCTCCCAGTCTTGCCGCAGGGTAGCCAGTCGGGCCTGTAGAGCTGTGCGCTCATCTCCAGCAGGCAGTGATGCCAGGAGAGATGCACCCTCAGCCTGGATTAGCTCATAGGACCCACGTTGTTGGGCCACCCCTCGCTGTAGTTCTTCTTGCTTGGTCAGCAGGGTCTGTAGTTTTTCTGGCTGGCATGGGAGGGGATCAGATGCACTACCAATACGCATACCAGCTTGCCCATCCAACCAGCCACGAAGCTCCTCAAACATTTGCTGGAACTGTTGTGTGCTGGAGAGAGCAGACTGCAGCTGGGAAAGGCCATCCGCTGTGCAGGGAGACAGCGTACAGTCAATACATATTACCAGTAACACACACACACACACACACACACACACACACACACACACACACAAACACACACACACACACACACACACACACACACACACTTTAGTATTTATCAATTTATTAGGTACACCTACGATGTACCACATTGTAACTTGATGCCCATGAGGGTGGAGTGTATCAGATAAAGCAGT
>JBBIGC010000137.1:14267669-14301583 GCA_037576955.1 Lepidarchus adonis
AATGATTAGGATAAATAGAATGACAAATTTCAGAATTCCATACTTTTCCAAAGTGAAACTGTTTTCACAATGTCAGCGTTTTTAGATTATAATGTAAGAAAATCACCTGCTCTTTCCTCCAGGCTGCTGAGAGGGCCACTGACATTCTCCAGTCTCTTGTTTAGCTCTTCTCTGAGGTAGGGCTCTGCTACAATGGCACTAAGCTCTGCACACAGCTGCTCAGCTTGGGCCAACTGGCCTTTTCTTTGCTCCAACTCTGCACAGATCTCCCCCGTCTCCTGAAGCCTGCGGCGCAAGGCCTCAGGCTGGGCACTCAGGGAGGCCTGGGCATCCAATCTCTCGGCCAAATCAGCTACACTGAGAGAGAGCTCCCTCAGCAAGGCCTGGAAGCGCTCGCTGGTCCCTTGCGCCTGGTCAATCTGCCCAGAACGCCCAGAGAGTCGAGAAGTCAAGTCGTTCCACTGCCGACTGATGCTGGCCAACTCCTGTTGCACCTCCGCCAGGTTTTGACCATCCCCTGAGCCCTGTACCCCTGCCGGAGAAAGAATGCCCTCTGCTGCTTGGGTCAGCTGGTCAAACTGTGGACGCCTCGTCTCAAACTCACGTAGCATAAACTGGGGAAGGGAGGAGGAAGAAAAGAGAGAAAAGAATGAACAATTAATCAAACTGGAGGCAATAAATCTATATATTTTATTGCAAACTAATTAATTTCCCAAACTGGTTTTCGAATTTGGGTTGCAGGGAAGCTGGAGCCGATCCCAGCTTACTATGGGTACAAGAATGGATGGGATGCCAACTCATTGCAGGGTAAAGCAGACAGACAACCATTCACATACACATAAGTCAGGGGTGTCCAAAGTCTGTACAGCAGCTCTGGTGCCTGGTACAGTTTGGAAGCGGCACTCAAACACTCACACTAAATCTGAAACTTTATAAGTAAGTTGATCCCGGTGCGATTGATTAGAGTAATCACCAAACTGCGTTGGACACTGGCCCTCCAGGACCAGAGTTGGACACCCCTGACATAAGTCTTTCAGACAGTCAAATGAAATCAGAGAACCCAGAGGAAAGCCAAGCCAATATGGGGATATTTGGAAAATTCTCAGCAAAAAATACAAAATAATCAAATAGTAATAAACCAAAAAAATAGAATAAATGAACATATGCACATTTTAATATACCTGTACTTGTTGTTTCTGTGTGTTCAGCATGTTAGGGTCAATGCTCAGGGGACCAAGCACACTCATCATCAGCTCCTTCTCTTGCAGCCAGGGGCCTAGCTGATTGGCTGCTGATGCAAAGCTGCCCAGCCTGTCAGCACATGCCTCCAGTTCGGTCTGCCTCTGAGCTGCAGTCTTATTTGCTTTTTCCCACCGAGATTCTAGAAACACAAACAACAGTGAATGTGGCTGATTAAAACAAACATAACATGATATGATGTTTCTGGAAACTATAAAAGCAGCAGGAGCTTTGCGCTGTGGCACCCTTAACATGAAGATTCTGGGCTAACATGAATGACAGAGTGTGACTGCAAATAATCATTTTATAGGTGAGCACAGCAAGGGCCACAGGGCATTAAGATAAATGAGTGCAAGGTATTCACTTCTAATTTAGTCTACTTCTACAGTGGTATTGGACAAAAAAACATATACAGCATGTGCCTGGATTTATGGGCTTACTCAAATGGATTGCCAGCCTAGCATTGGCATGAAGTTTAAATAAAGCTCTGGGTCTATGGACTGGTTCTGCTTTAAAAGGGGTTTTAAAGCATTGAGTCATGGCACAAATAGGACATATCGAGTGGGGACGGAAAGCTTTTTCTGAAGCTCGCTCCATCCTCCAACCTCCTTCCAGGTTCCTCAGACCTACGCACCATGGCATGCTTTGGTTTGATGTACCACAGAGTTCAATAACTTCTAGAACAATTTTTAGGTAATTTTTTAAACATGCAAATAAAGCTTAAAATATCTTAATGTGCTCAATTTTTTATTAACATATCAGGGGGTCACAGTATAAGGTTTGATAAAGATCCACTGGCCTGGTATACAATAATTATATAGAGGTGAGACTAGCCTCTGCCCTTCAACCAAGATTAGGGTGAGAATATAACTTGGACATGGTGGTGACGACCGCATGTAAAACAAAGAGATGTCACACAAAAGATAGACTTGTTGAGGAAACAAGCATGACAGGAACAAAAAGGGCTGCCCCAGGCTATAGCACTGCTGGCAGAAGATAATAAAAACACTTACATATCACATGTTTGAAAATTCTCATATGATATTTTGGCCATATTGCCCACCCTTATACGTGCTGTTATTGTGTTGTGAAAAGCGAGCAATGTGCAGAATGACAGCAATACACTCATTCTTTCACTCTGTTTCTCTATTAAACTGTCCTTGTTTGTCGTTTTTTACTGACCTATGTCTCTGAGCTGCTGTTTCCACGTTTCTGCTTCTGGAGAATCTGGGTTTTCTCTTATCAACTGCTGCAGGGTTTTCTTCAGATCATCCACATTCCCAGAATGCTCTGTGAGCTCAGACAACAAGGCCTGTATGGCAAAGATATCATGCTGTCAGATTATTGATTATGTAACCTCTTGGAGTGACACAGGAGGCCTGAAAGGCTGTGCTCAGCCCAGTCAAATTACAGTCCTTATCCAAGCTTATATGCTGTGTTTTACAGACCATTGCATAACACTACATCCATGGAACCATGTAAGTACTTTAGGCAAACAGATCATCATATTTTTAAACAGATACGTCAACAACCTAATCTGTGGTGCTCACCTTGTTCTCCTGGGCCTGGGCTCGCACCACCTCCGGTCGTGAGGGTGAAGCAGTCTGTCCCTGGGTCAGACTCTGCTCACGAGGACCCAACCACTGCAGAAGAGCTTCAGTATTGTGCTTGGCCTTCTGACGCAGCTCCAGAGATGCCTGCTGCCTGCCCTGCCTCTCCTGAAGATTCCCACCCAGCTGTTCATACCTGCTGTTCACTTCTGCTACCGCCACCTGGATTTCCGTCAGGTCTAAATGGAATAATAGAGACGGAAAGCAGAAACATACAACACATACTGATTAATTAAATGGCTAATAAATGAATTATTTTTTCTTATCTGAAACATGGCTATGTTAACTCCAGGCCAACTTCAAAGCTTTCCAAGGGCTATCTTAAAGCCTCACTGTGCTGTCTTTACATCACAGTCATAAAGACAAAAACAAACCGACATTTCTACAGCTTGCGGCACTGAGGCTCGAGGTCAGAAGTAAAGTACTGCTTAACTACTACAATAAGGTGTAAAAGTAAAACAGTCCAGCAGCTATTTGCAATATCTGACAAAACATATAAACAGAACTAATCATCCAAAGTGAGGCTATGATAAGCTTAGCACATAAAAAACAGTCAAACAACCTTGAAATATGAAAGAAAGAAATACAAGACACCTATTATTTCAGACACTGTAATGGATCTTATTAGAAGTTGTATGCATGTCACACTCGGTATACACTAAAATGTATTTACAGCAGCTATTTTATATTTGGAGCTTAACGTATCTCACCTGAATTGAGTTAATTTCAGTATCCAAACAGCTTATCCAATTTGTGTTACAGGGAAGCTGGAGCCAATCTCTACGGCCAATTTAGAGTAGCCTATCCACCTAAACCAACCCACTCAAACACAGAGACACCTGTGGCCGAGCTGGGGAATGATCCCATGACATTCTTGCGGTGAAGTCTGAGTTAAGTAAGTCAATTTAGTTATAAATCTTACTTTTGAAGCTATAATACAATGTATTACCCACAAAATTACCATTATTGAGAGGCAGTATCACCAGACACTTGATATTAAATAACTGGCACAGGAAAACACTAGATTAAAACATCCCTTTTCCTGTTTTGTTTTCCACACAATGAAGATGCTATCTTGGGAGTTCAGGGGGTAGCTTTTATATAATGTAACAAACAAACCAAATTCATACAGACAAAAGCTGACGCACAACATTCCCAAAAGACTGTGGAAGCACAGAGGAGGGCAAGGTGGCAATGTGGCACATGTTTGTCTTCTTCTTGGTATGAATCATAGAATGGTGATGAGTGAAGCAGTAGGCACATGATGGATGTAAAGCATGTGACATTCTGAAACACTCAGTGACTGGGGGCTGGAGGGAGCTCACCTTTGCAGGTGTGAATGCCATTGACACTGCTGGAGCTGCCGGCACCATTGAGCTGGGAAACACCTGGGAGAGAGGCACACACTCAGACACCACTGCTATACACACATGCATAAACAGTACATACGTATAAGCAGTAACACACAGGGCTTGAGCTCCGACCATTATCTGGACGTAAGCTCACACACAAAACATGACAGACAACTCAAGCAGACACAGACTTCTCTTAATGTATTTTACCCTCCTGATGTATATAAAGTTCTATTCAAAGTTTGTACTAACCCATCCTTTAAATAGTCCTCCTAATCTTTTTTTTACTATTTTGGAATAAAACTAAATTTCTCAAACTAATGTCTTTTTTTATATTAAGTATCTAAACCTACAAATGAATACATTCAATGAGGTGTGTTTAAACCTTTAAAATGTACTTTTAATAAGACAGGATTGGCATCCATTAATAACAAATGTATGCACCAAAGATTTCAAATCTCTGCAACTTTGCTGGTCTTACCGGCCTTGTTTTGAGAAGCTGTAATGCTGATGATCAGACTCTCTAGTTCTGAGCTGCTCTTGTTCAGCTCCTGTACCTGGCTGCCCTGGTTCTCCCATTCAGTCAGTAGATCCTAAAAGAGGATTATGAAGATCTTTTAACAGTTCTAAAATGTGCACATGCTGGACTCAGCTCAGTATTGTTTGGATGGTATAATGGACAATGATCGAGACCAGCAGTTTAACTGCAATGTGGTTAGGACAAGATTCTTAATGCTACATTTAGTATCAGAAATCAGAATCAGAAAGCCTTTATTGTTATTGCATTCAACATGCAACAAAATTGGTCTATGCAAATCACGCTGAATAAAAATATTTGCTTAATGTGTACAGTATGAACATGATATACTACAGACTCACTTTAAGCTGTTGCACCCTCTGCTGAAGGCCCTCTGTGTTCAGGCTTGGCTCTTTAGCAGGCAGCTGCTCCTGCACTGTCTGCAGCCACCTTAAGAGGGAGCCAGAGAGAGAGCGGAACTGCACCAGCTGGAGCTCACAGTTCTGGATGGCATTCAACCTGTAGAAAAGACATTAAATCAGCAAACTGAAGAATTTAAAGGGAAAAAAAACAAGTTTTACCTTTCTGCAGAACTCTTTTAGACAGGGATATTCAAAGCAGCAGTGAATGAGTACTCCTAATCCTTAAAGATGATGTATAGAAATGTCTGCACCATCTAAAATTTGGACTCCATACACGTCTCGTCTAATCTACTACATCTAAGAGTATTACTAAACCATTTTTATGTAGAATCATTTCATTTGACATATCTTACTGTTCTCTAAGCTGTAGAACCAAAACCTCAGCACAAATGAGAACAAATGATGTGTAGTCAGTTTTTTCACATCACATTTAAGTATATTCACTAAGGCAAGACTAATCAGTTCAACCGTTTGTTGTTGTTTTTTTTTTAAAGTACATGCTCAGAAAATCATATTGTGGACACAAATTACCACAATAATTATAAATATCATTATATTGCTTATTTCCACATAGATGCTA
The DNA here is from genome assembly GCA_037576955.1 of Lepidarchus adonis. Classification (NCBI taxonomy): domain Eukaryota; kingdom Metazoa; phylum Chordata; class Actinopteri; order Characiformes; family Lepidarchidae; genus Lepidarchus; species Lepidarchus adonis. The sequence continues at coordinate 14,273,390 of JBBIGC010000137.1, forward strand.
CATTGCAAATGGGGTGAAATGGTATTGTTCACAGACCAATTGCATTACTAAAATCCTTTTCCTGACCCAATGTATACCATGACTGAATTCTGCAACATGGTGGCGCATGTAGATGCAGTGGCTCAGTGCTCCTGCTTTCAGTTTATTTACTTGCACTGACTTGGCTGGGGTGGGGTGGGCGGGTTGCAGTCTATTTTTGTTGTACATGTTACAATGACAATAAAAGATATTCTATTCTATCATGAGGAGCCAGATAAAATAAATTTATGAAGCCATCTCTTGGGAATTTCAGACATAGAAATCTTGAGAAAAGTATCTTAAATGGGAACTGCTGTCACACAGTAAAATGGTCATACAGATTTTGCTGCCTTTGTGTAAAGACCACCGTAGAGACAAGACAGGTGATTTTTTTTTTACTCCCCAAAGTCCAGCACTCACTTCTCATTGACACTGGCTTCCAGTTGGGCAAATTCTTCAGACACTTCTCTGGTTGAGTCCAGGAGGCTGTGTGCATTGGCAAGTACCCCAGACTGGCTCAGATCTGTACCAAGCTCCACAAATGACTTCAACTGACTTGCTTCTTGAGTAAGTTCTGATTTCACCTCCTGAAAGAAAAAGATAATGAGATAAATGAAACTTTTTACAATTTACAATACAGTGCTGAGTAACACAAGTTCTTAAACTTGGAATAGCAGCTGTAGTCTGCAGATCTTCTTTACCTCTATGGTGTGTCTGTAGTCCTCCACGCTGTGCTCTGGTTGGCCTCCTAGGCTCAGTGCTCTCTCTCTGCTCTGTGTGAAGCTGCAAAGATCTTTTCTCAGACGCTCAAAACTCTCCAGCTTGGGCAGAAGTCCCCGCAGTTCAGCCTCTTTCTCTGCCTGCTTGGTCTGGGCTGCTATGTAGCGCTCTGTCAGATCCTGCAGTGCCCCCTGCAGCCCAGAGACTGTTGATGCATCTGCAGATTTCACAAGCTTGGACACAGCCTCACGAGTAGCCTCTACACTGCCCTGCCGTGACAACAGTTCCTGACGTAGTTTCTAAAAGGGGGAATAAAAAAAGCAAGATTTATACATAACTAGTATCATATTGGGATTTTTTACATGTGTACATTAGTCATTAATTACAGAATTACATTTTTGATAACCTAACAACTTAATTACCAAACATCCTGATGGGGGTATGTAGTTTGTGTAGTGCAAATGCTAATTTATGGGATATAACCTTCAATTACATATTAGCTACTATAGACTAATTTAAGTCCACTGGAAAACAAACTAAAAAAATAAATAAATATTTTTTTTATTTGCATTTTTAAAAAAAAAAAGAAAATACCTGATTTTGAGTGAGGGCCTCCTGCACCGCTTGAGCAGTAGGCTGGATTGATCCAGGAGTTAATGCTAGTCCATTTAACCAGGCCAGCAGAGCTTTGAGCCCCTCTTGAACACTGACAGACTGAGCAACAGCTGTTTGGAGCTGCTCAGCTCTATGTGAGACATGTTCTGACAGGGCTTGAAACCTACTGTCAAGTCCATCTGAAATGGGTATGAAGAATGTTACAAAAACAAATATCAAAACATACATTCATCAAAAGATGCTATCACATATTTCATTAAGGAAACGTGTAACTACCTGTAGTACTGTTAATTTCTGCTGCATTGAGAGTAAGAGACTCATTGGTCCTTGTGAGCACTTTGCCTGCTCTCTTCACCTTCTCCAACTGCACCAAGCGCTCTGCCAGCTCATCCTGCAGATGCTGAGATTAGTTTAAAAAAAGTTACAAACAACATTAAAGTTTAACAAATCTGCACTTATAGTATATTAGAGAAAAGGTCATGTTAGTTCATGCTCACCTTTACAGCATTCAGTGTATTCTGTAGTGTCTGTGTGTCAGCCTTCTCTCCGCTGGGTTTGAATATGTTCTGATTTTGTTCCTGAGCACTTAGCCACAAGTCCAGAGCCCTAGCCTCATCTTGGTACTGCTGGTACTGATCTAGTAGACTGGATAGATGGGTACCAAGATCTACAGACTGCAACCAGGAGAAAAAGGTTCAACAAGCATAAGAAATTGATTAGATAGATGCAGTAAAATGACTACTTTTTATTAGTTGACTTGGCATTCAAAAATATAATAACTAGCATGAAATGTCCCCAGATCAACAGGTACAGGTACAACAGCCTTTCACAGTAAGAAATAGTCACTGGACTGAGTATGTTCACATTATCCTGATTTTAAACGTCATTCAGAATTTAAATGAAATAACCTTCCAGACTTGTTCAGTATTTTTTCGCTGCAAGTCTGTTTGTTTCATGTTGTATGGTCTGTAATTGCTCAGTATTTAATCATTGTTTGGCATGTAAACAGTGCTTTTGTGTTGAATATTTTTAAAAAGAAGTGGTCTGGTATATAATATTTTATATGTTGTTTTACACAGCTTGCATCGGAAGTGGTTTCATCTCAAGCAGTGCTTCCACCCAAACAAATTGCTTTGGCTCTTTTCCGAGGCTGTTTTTCTACCACTTTGTTTTAGGCATAGATCTGAACTTGACGGCTGCTGCCCACAGCTTCAACTAGTGGGTGCTAGCAAGGACATCGCAAGAGGCTGAAAATAAAGTGTATTTTCTCTCTTATATAAGTGTTTTATAAAATGACAGCTGGTTTTCCCTACCTTGTTCTGTAATGAACCGTAGCGTTGTGTGGCATCTAGTAGCTTCTCATTGACCATTTGCCTTGTGTTCTCCAGAGCAGGATCAGTGTCACCAAACCTCTCTAGAGACCCCTCAACAGAGTCTAGCACCTTCTGACCAGAGATGGATACGAAGCGCAAGTCTGCCTTATGGCAGATCACATCTTCTGCCAGCTACAAAACATGACAACCAATTCTCATGTTTATGAAATTTGGACTTGCTCTATAAAAGTTTGAATATTTGAATGCATTTTTTGAAAAGTTACAAACTTTCTGCAATTTTTAAATTCTACTGCAAAATCCACTGACCAAAGTACAAATAAATGAGTTTAAATGGTTTGGCTGACTAACTTGCAGGTATTTGTAAATATCAATACACTTTGAATTAAACTAAAAATGAAAATGCAAAGTAAACAGATGAATCTCATCTTGCAAGTAAAGATGCTTCATGGCTCACAACTTTGTGCCAAACTTGTGTGAGAAATGTCAATCAGTTAAAAAAGAGCTATTATCTACATATGAGAAGAATCAGACAATGGAGGCCACTGACTATTGAACAGTTGGAGTCTTGTATTGAACAAGAATGGGAAAAAGCTCCCATTAGTTTGCTCAATTCCAAAACAATTAAAAAGTGTACTAAAAGGATAAGTGATGTAATATACTAGTAAACCTGCCTCTGTCCCAAATTTTTGAAATTTGATCATATTTACAGAATGCATTTTAGTTGTCCAGTAAAAACACTGAAAATATTTTCTTAATTCCTTGTCAAATAATAAAGTTTCAATAGAACTAACCCATTACAGATTCTTATCTTCATAGCAATTTACCAGAATGAGTAGTATAACAATGAGGAGTTAAAACAAACCATTGACAAATTAAAAGAATACACTTTGGACAAGAATCATTACCTTTTTGTGTTCCTCTTGTCTGTCCCTCAGATCCTGTGCATCAGCTTCACCTTGCCCCAAGGAACTAAGCCCCTGCTCACTCTGTTCCAGCCATGCAACCAGGTTCCCATGCTCTTGCAGGAACTTGGAGTGCTCATCTCTGAGGGTTTCTGCCCGCCTCAATTTGTCCTGGCAACTCTGGAGACGCTCCTGGTGCTGGGTCTGCAGTTGGTCTAGCTTGGCACGCAGACGTTGCTTCACCTCTGGTGGTACACTGGAGTCAGGTTGTTCCAGCAAAGAGCGAGTGGACTGAGCTACCTGTATGAGATGAGCCTGCTGGGCTTGTAATTGCTGCAGCTCAGCCTGGAAAAGTGAGCAAAGAAAAAAATATCAGACTCACGTTCACACTAAGGCAGGGGTAGCCAGGTGTCCAGCACAGTTTGGTGATTCCACAACTCACCTGTTAATTGCCATGTGTAATGAATGTGTTTGAGTAGAACTACCAAACAGTGCTGGACACCAGCCCTACAGGACTGACTTTGGGCACCCCAGGTCTAAGGTATTTAAAATACGGTCTGTGTTCTAATAAAATATCCAAATATTTATTTCCCTGACTGTATATTTTCTATTATTGAGGTACAAAGACAATAAGACATAAAGCTGATGTGATTCTGACTCAAACTGACCAAATGTACTTAGAAAGTAAAATTTCTACCGTCAGCATGTCACTGTGAGAATTCAAAGCTCCCTCTGGTTCTGTTGCAATAGGAGCATCTAGAACACATTCTCCAAGTGACTTCCTCCTGGAGGTGTCCAATGACGACAACTCTTCAAGCAGCATGTCTATTTTTCCCTGAGTCTCCTGCAGCTCCTCCTCTGCTTTAGCCTTGCAAAACACACAAGAATATGTAGTTTCATGTGATGCTCAGAGAAGACAATGAAATGACAGCAAAGTGAAAATTAGACAAGGCTGGTACCCTCTGTGTGTTTTGCTGGAGTGTTGTGCTAATGGCGGAGTCAAGTTGTGCCACTGAGGACTTCGCCGTGTCTGCAAGAGTGCTGTACTGCTCCTTCATGCGCGTAAGTGCCCCCTGCAGGTTTGCCCTCTCTTCTGCGCTCAGATCATCACCACGCTCGGCTAGGAACTCTTCCACCGACCGGATGGTCTCCATTACTCTGTCACCTTTGGTCTGCAAATCCTTTTGCACATCCTAAAGATAGTGACCAATTGGGATGGAAGTTTAGATGAATAGGTTACATAGTGAAGTGAAAGTGAAGTGAAAGTGACTTTGTCATTGTGAACACACTCAAACGTGACCTCTGCATTTAACCAGTCCACCCATGGCAGCTATCAGCAGTGTCCAGGGAGCAGTGTAGCAGGATGGTACCATGCTCAAGGGTACCTCAGTAATGCCTGGGCTGAACTTGAACCTGCGACCCTCTGATCACAAGGGCAAGGTACTAACCAGTATGTCACCACTGCTGCTGTAATGTACACAACCTTTCAAAAGTTATACTCAGTGTTTTATGACCTAATTTGTTGTTTTTTGGAGGAGGGGAAGACAATTGTGTTTCTGTAGCAATTTTTACAACTAATGTTGTCAACAAAGCAGCTTTACAGAATTCAGGTCCAAGCCCCTAATGAGGAAACCAAAGTCAACAAGGAAAAACTGCCTAAACTGTACGGAGATCCCAAGGCTCAGCAGAGGAACCCATCATTCTGTGGTCAACACCAAATAGTAATAACACAAGAACAAATTGTAATTGTATTGAAACATGATAAAAATGAGCTCACCTTAAGCTCACTCTGTTTCTGCTGTAGCATGCTCACGTCACCTGAATCTCCTGGTCTATGACTGGCCAGCAAACTAGCGGCACCAGCCAACCACATGGTGAGGCCTTCAAGTTTCTGTGAGCACTCTGCCTTCTGCTGCTGTACCTCCTAAATCCGCACAGACAACAAAGAGGGTTTGAGCAATAAAAGGAGAGATATTGAGAAATCTGATCTTAGTTTTCACAAGCATAAACTTCACTCCTCTCTACCTGTGTCAATGCTCATGACACATTTCAACCTTTTTATTTATTTATTTATTTTACTTATACCATTTCAGCTGATAGATAAAGGCACTTCATTTTGACACCACAAATATGCACTGTTTGAGCAAGATGTATCCAGAGCTTTCACACAGTCAAGGTCAGTCAAGCAGAAACAACAAATAAGATTAACAGAAACATTACTTATAAGTTAGATATTTTCCTTTTTCTTTTAAGTAAGAAAGAAAAAGGAAAAAATAGACTTGCTAATCGCAAGAAACGCAGTGTTTAATTCTTTCTAGCCTTTTCCGAGGTGGCATAAGCACTTGTCCCCTGTGGCGATCTGTAAGAGCAAGGCAGACAGTTAATACACATGTTATATCAACACACATGCGTCAAGCAAAACAGACTTTAGTAGCTGGCAAGATAAGCTGTAGAATAAGCTGGAGAAGCACTATGGAGGTCAGCAATACTAACACTGCAACTGATGCAACTGAAAAGCACTAGCTTCTATGAGTTAAAAACACACACTTCATGTGCATGTGAGAAGGCTCATTAAAAAATACTTACAATAATGTATGTTTAATTTACAGATCATATGTTGGTGAAGATGTTATTGCCCAAAAAATTAATGACAGGAGCAAAACTGCACATACTTCCAATTGCTGTTAAAAAGACATAAGCATTTAACCAGTGTTTGCAAACCTCTCTCTTCATTGCAGTTTGTCTCTCTTTTTCCCTTTCTATTTCCTCCTGTTCCCTCTCTTTCTCTTTCTGTTCTCGCTCCTCCTCTCTGGCTTGCTGGACTGAGAGGGATTCAGCACTGGCATGAGTGCGGCCTGAAGCTTGATGGAAGGCCCTCTGCAGCTGCTGCAGCTGCCTCAACAAATGCCTGCTTTGCTCCGGTGCCAGATCCTGTGCACGCTCCGAAATAAACACCTGGATGTCAAACGCCACCCCACTCACATCAGCAGCACGTGCTGTGAGACAGGCCCCTAGCTCCTTAATAAAGTCACAAAAGCACAGTCAATCACTAAAATGGTAACCACACAGAAATGCTGAAAATGGAACGGTGTGAATGAGTTTTACCTTGCATTGCTGCAGTCTCTGAGTAAGATTGACTAATGTTCTGTTGGCACGCTCTCCCTTTCTGTCGGCTCTTGCTTCTTGCTCCATCTGAGATTCAGTCTTCCGAAGCCATTCAAGAAGGCCGTTTACTCGTCCAGCCAGAGATTCTAGTTCACTGCTAACTGCCTCCTGCAAAAATATATTTTTTAATGTCATACCCACTACAAGCTATGAGTTGAGCTTTGAATGAATATAACTATGATTGTGTGAGTTGTGATGAATCTGTTTTGTGCCAGCTCTTATATTACTCATATAACCACCCATTCATCTGTAACCAACAGATTTGTTTTATAAATCTGGTGACGTTATAAAACTGGAACCATATGCATAGAAAAGACCATTTGGGTGCTAATGTGCCAAAGGTGTCACTATACCCTTAACTTAGTGTTAAACAACTTAGTGCCAAAGCATGGGTAAGAAAACTGGGTTTAGGCCTTAAATTCTAGGATAAGAAGATGGATTAGGTCTTAACACATACAAAATGTCTAAGGCTCTGACACAATAGCATGCAACAGACCTACCAGTACTTCCTGTGGAAGTAGGCAGTCTGATACTGCAATTCAATAAAATGATGTCACAGGGCAACAAACCATAAACTGACATGATGTAGTGACTGACTGAGTGACTGTCTCAAACAAATGACTCTTACCAATGGTAGACATGTGGTTCCACTCCATAGCCTATAGTCTTTGGACTTTCATTATTTGTACCACAACATTCAACCTTTATTCATAGAGCAATGACATATGATGCAAGTTTCTTCTACACATGTATCAACAAAAGTAGCTTTAAACACATCTGCAACAGACTAACTTGTCCAGGTCTTCCACCAGTAGCCAGTGTTTAAAATGCAGTCCATTGATTATACCACTAGGTGTTTTGCTCTTAAGGTGACAAAGCTGGGGTGAGCCTACATCCAGAATTCTTCTGCAAGGATCAGCAACACACAAGTTGGTGCTTCCATAATAGCTTACATGGTAGGCTGTGGATAAATTGTCGAGTTGATCTATGGGTGTGCAGTTATGTTCTTCCAATAAACTATGTCCAGTGATAGAATAGATGTTGTGTAATGTGAGGCCTTTAAGAATGAAAGCATTGTGTCCCTCATGTGTGGCTCTGTTTAAAGAAATAAAATGATCCAAAACTTTCTTTATGGCTGGGCTGAAAACATGATGACTATTAACACAGTTGGCCACATTTTGACAGAGGTCCGGAGAAATATTTTAGCCATATGCCTGCAGAAGGTATCTTCTGTTTAGTCAGTTGTTCAGAAGGTCTTCAACAGTTCTGTCCACACTATAACCCAGTACCCAGTTTTTAACCCCAGTACCAAGCCATGGTCAAGGGAGGGATGGTTCAAATATTAGCTCCACATTTATGCAGGTCCAGTACCAAATTAGACTATATGTACAGGTTGTCAAGGGGAAGATATAGCCAAATGTGTGTTTCACTGAAGCCTTAGTTGAGCACTCTACCACTACAACACCTGCCCCTGTCCATCCATTAAATAAAATAAAAAGTGTCCCTCTCTTCACAGAGGATTAAATAACAGGGTAGAATACATCACACATACTAATTGATGGTGTTATTTGTGGTTACCCAATGTAGTTTTTCAAGAACATGAGAAAACTACATAAACATTTCAAATATATCTTTTTAACACAAAAGTGCTCATTTTCTCTTACCTTCTGTGCACCCTGGTAGGCTTTCATCCCCTGCAGAACGCTCAAAGAAAATTCTCTTGCAGCATCAAATGCACGGGACAAACTGCGCCCATCCTTCTCCAGAGCCTTGAGTAACTGAGGTGGGACATCTTCAAGGTTGGAGTCCAGAAGTTGCCTTGATGCTTCAACTTCCCTGTTTACTTGAGGCTCCAAATCACTGATTTCCAGAGCTACAGTCTGGTTTGGGTGTGAGAATGGAACACGTTTACTGTGTTGCACATAACCTTACGAATATCACTCTGGCAATGTGACAGGGTCTTGTAAGCACTTACCTCTGTCTGTCTGATGATATCATCAAGTGCACTAAGACTTCGACCTATAGACTGTTGCTGTTGCTGTTTAAGACGTACTTCAGTGTGTCTCACCATAGAGAGGAGTGCCACAATGCTTTGGTCATGTTCTAAACACTTTTGGCGAACCAAAGAAGACTGAAGGGAAAATATAGAGTATTTAGAAAAATAATTCCCCAAAAGATTTTGCCAGTAAAATGCACTAATTATATAATGTGTACACTGCTGATTGCTTACCTTGCTTATCTGTGAAGGTGTCTTTAGTATTGTCATTGGTTCATCAATTTGTTTTTCACCTAAATCTTCTTGATATTCTTTTTCCTCTTCCCAGCATTCTTTAGCATCTGACTCTGGAATGTCCTCTGACTGAGATATTCCTGACTCTGTGGACTCTTTTAGTGAAGGTTCATTTCTGGTCTCACTGTCAACATGAGAGTATTCCTTATCTATGTTTCCCAGAGGCTCATTTCTAATTTGGTTTGTTTCTGTTTTAGATACTTGCATATGGACTTCACATTGTGGTAAAGCAGCAGAATCCTTAGTTAATGTGAATGGAGGCACCGACTTGCTGAAATCAGATTTAATATCCTCATGGCCCACAGTAAGAGTGGTATATATTTGCCCAGTGACTTCAGATGCCATATTCAGCTCCTCTGCTTTATTTTCAGAAATTTCACACTGTGGTGCAGCAGCAGGAACCTTGACTAATGTGACTGGAGGCACAGTCGTGTTGAAACCTGATTTATCATCTTCATAACTCTCAGCAAATAGAGTAATTGGTTGCTTATTATCTTCAGATGTTTTTATTCCCAGCTTCTCATTTTTCCTACAGAGTGGCTCTTCATAAGACTCTCTTGGTTTTTGCACTGCAGCCTTCCCATCTAAATCATTAGTAGGTGTCAGTCTTTCCTTACCAGAGTCCAAAACAACATGACAGGTGGGTTCAATGCTGCTTAAGCCTTGCTTTTTACAAACACCTGATGCAGCATGAGTAACAGTTGCAGCAGATATGTCAGGGTCAGTATGTCTGAGATCAAGCTGTGGAAAGCCAGACTCAGCTGAAACATTATCTGCTGGTAAATGTTCATTCTTATCTTTGTGTGATATCTGATGTTTTATATCATTAGTATTTCCCTTTGTGGGGGCTTCAGAGCTTTTGTGCTCTACCTTGGTTTTCTCCCATGCAGCCACATGGCGTTCTTTACCACGCAAAGCTTCCAACTCTTCAGCAGCCTGCTTTTCAGTGACTCCCCGCTCAAAGACTTTCCTAAGAATGCTTTCCTTGGCCTTCATTAGAAGTGCTTCCTTCTCCAGCTGGGCCTGGTTTAGTTGCTGAGGTTGTTCCATCTCCTGTTTTTTTACCACTTCCAATTGCTCGGTTGGAGCAACATCCCTGCACTCCTCTGACTCCTTTTCAGCATTTGTTCCAGACTGCAATATTTGCTTGGCTTTTTTATTCTTCTTTTTCCTTTTCTTCTTCTTATCTGAAGGCTCTGTAATAGGAGCCTCAGAAACAGCGACTTCTTTGTTATAATCTGTGTTTGGTTTATTTGTGATTTGGTGCTGTATTTGGCTGTATAATTCATGTTTGGTGTTGCTGTTGTCATCCGTCAGACTGGTAGGCACATCTTTTAACATCTCAGTTCCAATGCTCCTTTTCCCATTTACAGTAAGTTGAATCACATCTTCCCCCACAGCATTTTTCTGGGGCACATCACTTCTTTTAGGAGTTCCTGTAAACTCTACCTTGACAGTTTCCTCCGTTTTTATATCCTTATCAGATTTCTGTTCAATGACTACATCATCTTTATACAATATTCCCACTACAGGAAAGGCTTTGTCTGGAAACTGTCTTCTCTCAAATTGTACTTCAGCCTCTCTCTTTCCAGTCATACTGTCAATAGATTTTTCACCAGTGACCACAGTTTTTTCTCCCGTTTCCTCAGCACTCTCTAAAGGAGAAACTACATTAGTTTCTGGAACTTCTAAATCTGTATCACTCTCTTTCTCCAATTTCATATCAACACTTTCCTGATCAATGCCAGCTGCTTCTTTTATGGAGTCATTCTCAGTGCACTCTTCATGAGAACTCAGGCTCAAATTTGGAGGCTGCAGAACCTCAACAACCACTTTGACCTCTCTTGCTTCCTTCAAATCTTCAGATTTTTGATCGATCACTACAGCATTTTCTCTCACCGTATTTTCAGTGCTCTCCACTGGTAAAACTACACTCATACCTGGACTCTGCAAAGTTTCCAAATGCAATTCCTCCTCTCCACCTAAATTCACATATTCTTCAGATTTACTATCAATCATTACAGCTTCATTTCTCATTGTATTCTCAGTCCTCTCTATTGGTGAGACTACCCTCATTCCTCGTCTCTGCAAAACTTCCAAATGTAATTTTTCTTCTCTATCTAATTTCACATATTCTTCAGATTCTGGATCAATCACTACAACTTCTTTTCTCATCATAGTTGCAGTGCTCAGTATTGGTGAAACTACATTAATTCCTGGAGTGTGCAAAACTTCCAAATGTAATTTCTCCTCCCCCTCTAACTTAACATATTCTTCAGATTTTTGATCAATCATTACAGATTCTTTTCTCATTATTGTTGCAGTGCTCGCTATTGGTGAAACTACATTCATTCCTGGAGGCTGCAAAACTTCTAAATGTAATTTCTCCTCCCCCTCTAACTTGGCATTTTCTTTTTGATCAATCACTACAGCTTCAACCTCCAAATCGTCTTTAGTGCCTTTCACAACAGACGCTACCTTCACTTCACGAGGTGTCAGATCATCCAAATGTATGTCAAACTTTCTTTCTGGCTCATTTTTTACAGTGTTTTGATAAATGCCTTCACTTTCTCTTACAATGCTGCTCTCTCTGCCATCTGTAGATACAACACTCAATTTTTTAACCTCCCAGTCTACTTTGACCTCTTTATGATCATTATCTAGAGCATCTTTCAAGATTTCATTCTCTGCATCCTCTACAAGTGACGATACATTCATTTGTGCATTTTTTTGAAATTCCAAATGCCCTTTTGCCTCATCCTCCACCTTTGTTTTGCAATATCCTTCATCAATGTCTAAAAATTCTTTTCCATTCTTCACTTCAGTACTCTCTGAAGGTAATGTCACATTCACATCCAGAGGTCTAACCACCATTTCAACTATTCCTGTACCTGAATTGTCTTGCTTTTTACTTTTCCCATTGCCTTTCCCATATCGTGCGGTGTTATGTCCCTCTTCCAGAGTAAATAAACGTGCACCCTTCACTTTTTCCATGCTTCCTACATCAGAAAAATACTTTGCTCCAATGTTAAAATGCCCAGCTGTTTCTCCTTTAGATGAGACCTGTTCAACTTGTAACTTGTGTGTGGTGTCTGGGGCAACCTTGAAGTCATCATCTTTGTTTTCAAGCTTAGCGTAACATTTGGCTGTTGATTTAACTTCTGGTTGGATTTCGTAGCCTGGTTCTAAGGTTTGGTCAAGTTTGAGTGTGGTTGCACATTTTTTCCTATTTTCAATGTCAGTCACCTGCAGAACCTGGACCTCACTTGGCAGATGCTGCAGTTCATCTTTAGATTTTTTAAAGCTAAAGTCTCCGATGGCCTGCTGTAGCCTTTTTTCTGCTTTTAGAGCAAAATGAGTCAGCACTTCTAATGAATCCTCAGTGTCTTTCTCCAAATCATTCAAGGAAATAACATTACACATTTGTTCCTCCATTTCAGATGCCACATGATGCTGATGATGCTGCAATTCAGGATGATCCATCTTTGCAATTTCTTCAGAACACATTATCATATAGTGAGCATGTTCTGATTCTGAAAGACATGTAGCACTCACTTGTGTGCTTTCAGTAGAGCTACTTTGATTTGATCCACCCTGAGACATAAAAGGACTCTCTGTTGAAGCACCCAATTCCTCCATATAATCTGGTTTATCCACAGAACTAAAGTGATCCTGAAGTTCTGCAGCCATTCCTTTAGATATGAGCCCCTCCTGAATAGCCTCCTTAAGATTCAGCACTTTCTGACCACTGACAGGGTTAATCAAACCACCTTTAACTAACTGATTTGTCACAATGACTTTTGCAACACCTTTTTCAACAAGGCCTTTATCTACAGCCTCTGGAATGGATAGTCTCTTGCCACTTGAAATATCAATTATCCCTCCAGAATCTGCTTGACATTGCAATACTCTGAGTGCTGGTACAGGATCAACTTGTCCAGTTTTCACTGCTTCCGGTACAGTCATCATGTCATCATTTTGTTTGTGTCTAACACCTCTGAATGGTCTCACTTCAAGAAATCGCTGACCTGTCTCAATAGCAATCTTTCCCTGGTTAATGAGCTCTAAATAAGGTACAACACAAGCACTTTGAGGCTCCAAAATCCCACTTCTTACACTGGGTGAGGCCATAGCTTTGTTTGCAGAGTCTTCATCAATGACACCCTGCAAAACAGCTTCAGTCAATGTAAGTCTTTTACTTGAAGCACCATCATAAATGAAACCTGCAAATGCTTCAAGAGAATCAGTGTTAGGATCTGGACTAAACTGTCTGTGACCAGACTTCTCAAAGTCTTCTAGCTTTGGCACCAGTGTTTGGTCAATAAGCCCTTGTTGTACTGCATCAGAAACTGTGAGGCGAACACCTGAGCCATGATGCACAATTCCACCTTCAGCCACCTGCTGCAAAAGGATCTGCTGAGCTTCTTTATGACCAATAATGTCTTTCTGAAGTGCCTGCTGAACAGACAGAGGCTTTGTTGTTTTGGGGTCTACCACACCACCCATCTGTAGCTGAAGTGTCCATTTTTTATGTGATGCTTGTGGATCAGAAGTCCTTCCATTGCATGACTTTTCCAAAGCAAGCAAATCATCCTTATGGTCATCTTCGATAAGGCCAAGATTTTCTGCAAGGGTAACTGAAACCTTCTTTCCCCGATGAAGGTCAACAATTCCTCCAGAAACCACCTGACCCTCTAGAAGTCGAGCTACTGTTTCTTCATCCAAAAGACCTCTCTGGCCAGCATCCTTTAATGAGCAGATCTGACCACGTTCCACATCAATAACACCTGCCAGAGTCTTTTCGGACTGGAGAACTTTTGTTATCAAGTCTTCATCAAGCAAACCTTCCTGCATTACATTCTCAATGCTCAGTGACTCACAAACACTTACATCCAGGAAACCCCCAAACAGCCCTGCCTTTGACATTACCTTGACAGCAGTGTGACCTGGGAGCAAACCCTGGGACACAGCCTCATCCAGGAGTAACTTCTGAGCTCCATCAGTCAAAAGACCACCTTGCAATAACTCATTTGCCATACGTTCAAGCTCTGCATCATCACACTGTTCCACAGACAGGAGTTTTGTAATTTTAGAAGACTCAGTCATGTCTTGCATATCAAGTTCTTTGGCTTCTACACCTTCTAATTTGTCCCCTTGTCCATACTGACTTTTTTCTGCAGTATCTTCAAATAAAATTTCAGAAGCAGTGCTTTCCGTCCTTGTACACAACTGTTTATTCTTATATGGTGAAGCTTCAATGCACTGATCTGATTGGTGCATCTCAACCTTAAGATGGGACTCTTCAGTCGAAGTCAGGATTTTCTCTTCCTTACTAATTCCTTCTGCCGTTCCACTCAATAAGTCTAAGACAGAGCCTCTTGGTAAAATGCTCACTGGCTTTAGAAATGCAGGGAATGTCTGGGTTCCAGGTATTATCTCTGCTAATTTTAAATCTGCATCTGATTGCTTTTCGATGGTTCCATCAGTGCCACCTGTTTCTTCCAAAGCTGTAACCACTTCTAGGGCACATTTTACGTCTTCACTTTCATAATCAGCAATATCAGTTATACAGTTATATATCTCTCGGTTTAGGGGTTGGCTTGACTGTGGTTCTGGTCTCTTCTGCTCTTGTGTGGCTTGATTTGCATGGATGACCTCTATTAGTTCAGGCTCCAGCAGAACCAGTCGCTCTCCTGAGTTGGCATTAATGTAACTGTGTGTCATTACATAAGACAGGAGTTGGTGTTTAATCTGCTCCTCTGGTCCAGTTCCTTGCAAAAGTGAAGCATCATAGCGAAGATGTAGGGGCGAAGAAGTAGGTAAAGAGTGGGAAGGCGATGATGAGGAAGAGCTCAAGTGGCTAGCACGTAAGCATCCTGTCTGAATCATGGCAGGCATAACATCTGGAACCTGTGTCTCTTCAAGGAGCTCCACTGCTTCTGTTCCCAATATCTTCTCAGCACAGGTCAGAGGAAACATTTGGGCACTTTCTGGACAGTAAATGGCACCAATAGAATGACGTTTGCTCAAGACTTTCCGAGCAAGCTCTCCTGAGACGACACCTTGCTGCAGAGCATCAGAGATAGAAAGCAGCTCCCCTGACTCTGGCCATAGCATGCCCATAAAAGCCCAAAGAGACTCCAGCACTCTTAAGGCCGTGCGTGGAGATAAAAGGTCCCTGTGGACAGCTTCATTTAAATCCAGGCGCTCTCCACTAACTGGGTCTACTATCCCTCCTGCCTGTAACTGATGAGTCAATAAAGCACAGGCCAAGTCTTGATCCATGAGACCATGACGTACAGCCTCACCCACTGTCAGTCGATGCCCAGAGCGGGGATCAGTGATACCCCCTGCAAACAGCTGAGCCTCTAGAAGTCGAAGAGTGACGTGCTGGTCAATCAGTCCTTCTTGGACAGCACGGAAAATGCCTACCTTTCTGCCTGATCGTAAACAAACGGTTCCTCTTGATTGTTGACTGATTGGAAGCAGACGCAGACCAGTCTCTTTATTCAAAAGGCATCTTTGATGGAACTCCGACAGACTCAACTTTTCTGCTGTATTAGGATCAATGAGTTCTCGACGATTAACGCGGGAACATAACTTATTGTAAATAGCAACGGAGAGCAGGCCCTTCTTCATAGCATTTTCAAGACTGAGAACTGTGTTATCAGAGGCATCTAGAAATCCTCCTGTGCTCAACTGCAGCTCCAGAATACGAAGTGCAACTTGTTCTTTAATGTGACCTTCCTCCATAGCAGCAGCAACTGGCATCAGCAGATGATTTGTGAACTGTGATTGCTGTGCATAATGAAGGGAAGACTCCATTTCTAACAGTGATTGGTAGGTGCTGTTATCAATAAGACCAGAGTCAAGACTCTCATCTAATGAGAGGCTCTTAGGGGAGTCAGGTTTTAATAGACCACCCATGACAAGCTGGACCTCCAGTAGAACTTGGCAGGTGTCTTGGTCTATGAGGCCACGGTGTGCTGACTGGAAAACTGGGAAGGTCTCCATAGTGCCAAGGTCAATTACTCCAGCGATGCTCTCATGATCCTAAAAAGAAACACACTGGGTAAGACCTCTTAAAATTGGTATTTTCAGCCCCATTAAATTTGTTTAAATTAAACAAGGACCACCACCAAGGCATGCAAACCTATCATAAGTTAGCACTGTGCTGTACAATTAATTGGTTCTAGTTGCATTCCGTTTTTGACAATTCAAACAAAACAACAAATAAAATAGTTCAATTAAAAATAAAATACTAGAAAAACTGATTTAAGAGCAACAAAGCAAGAAGCGATCACATGCACAAAAATGCTGACATATGCTAAGTTATGAACACTCCTTAAGAAAAGCAAAATATAGACAGAAGAAAAAATATCTTTGGATACAGGGCAGGTCAGAAATGAAGCAACGATAAGAGAGAAAGCAAGCACTACTTACCGTGTGGGGTGGGTCCTTAGACGCACACACACAGATAGGCCGAGGGTTCGGCAGATTGAGGTGCAACAAGGTGAGAAGCTGGATGTTAGCGTTCTGCATGCCACACTCCATCTGCCTGAGATACTGCCCGGGACTCAATAACCCCTAACTGTCTGTCTGCCTTTCAGTTTGTAGGTCTAACATTACAAAGTCTTGAACTTATCTCCAAGATCCAGAGGGTCTTATCCATTGCAGTAGCTACAATATTTCTTTTACAGGGTTATCTCCACTTTTTTGTTTTGGTTCTCTTATAAATATGTGATTTGGCACTGACCTATTTTTAAATATTAAACTCTTTTAAGTTTCTATCATAACTTCAGCAAATGGACAATCCTGTTGCTTCTCTAGATAACTGACAAAATATTATATTTAAACGGTATCGCTCCGGGCAGCTGTTAGTGATTTTGAAGCAAAATGCTGATTAATTTTCACCAGTAGTACTGTTTAAGACAAAGACAACATAGACAATATCACGCACGCGCGCACACACACACACACAAACACACACGCAAATGCGTATACTCAGCAGTGATCTGGACACATCATGCTCAAACAGGTGTAGGTATGCATAGCTGCCCTTTGATGCTCAAACTACATCATCTATTATTTATCACTACAGCTATCTTAAGGAGGGAAAACTGTAGTCACACAACAGACCATGACCACACTCTTATACATACACACACTCCACCATCACTGTTCATATACGTGATACTGATAATGTACTACTACATACTATAACAAACACAGTATGTGGATATGTAATTCAATGGCATAATGAACATGTACACTACGTAAATAGTAACAAATCAATTACCCAGTGAAACTGTACAGATCCATGAGGCAAAAACAATAATAAACAATACATAAGGGCTTGTGATGGAATAAGCACTATAAGCATGAACTCTGAATGTTCAAACTAAACCACTGTTTTATGAAATATATGTATATATTGTGCTTAATGTATATGAATACATTATATGATAGATACATATATTCATATATTATTCAAAGCAATGATGCCACTGCACTGAGCTCACAATTGCTACTCCTTTACTCTACAGGGCCAATAAGTAGCAATAAGCAGATGTGTTTAATGGTTAAAAAGATTGCAAATGATGATAGTGGTGACATGATCACAGGCATGCTGTGAACAGTAAGTGAGGAATTCACTCCATGCTATTAAAAATGTCAAACCAAATCAGTGAGATGTATGGAGGCGATGAGGATGTCAAAAACACATGTGACAAGCAACGTACAACATGCGATACTGACTCTAGCTCACACAAACATACACACACTCAAAGAATATTCTTTACAATCACCCTAGGAAGTCTGAAACTTTATGTAAAACAACAATTTAAAGCAACACATACCAAAAGCATTGTTTGCAAGCTTTTGCTGTTTTGGCAAGGTTTGTAACTGTAATCATTGGTGGCCTTGACATAAACTCTACCTTGCGTTTCTCCTCTTTGGCCAACTGGTCCTCCAGCTGTTGTAGCTGAGCAGCAGAGCTGTTACACATCTGACTGTAGGTTGCAGTCAGTTCATCTAGCTGTGACTTCACTTGGGCACGCTCCTCAGCAGATAACCTAAAGATACAGGAGTGAAGTAATAGATGTGTGGTTGGAGATATATATGTTGAGCAGCGTTAGACTATATCAGCGTGAGAAAAATCAAGAAAAAATACGTGTGTATTAGGTGTATTTGTCAGTTTACCACACTCACTTGCTGGCCTGTTTCGATAACAAGAAGACTTGCGCATTCCTGATAGCTTCCTCGATTTCCTCCTTTTTAGCAGTTAGCTGCTCATTTATTGCCTAAATAAAGAGTACAGTTTTAATGATGATCTTTCACCTGTACTGACAATCTGTTGCTCCTGTCTTTAGCAGTAAAAAAACATATTTGTGTTAAATGCAGAATTTCTCTTACCTGCTGTGCAGCAAGCGATGACTCAGCTGGCCCTGTAGCTCTCTCCTGGAGACCCTTAACCCACCCAAGAAGCTCAGAGACCTGGCCCACCCGAGCCTGTCTCTCCTCTTCAATCTGTTTCTGTAAGCGAAGAGCAATTTCCGCTGTGTCATTGTAAGACAAAGTAAGAAAAACACAAAATGAAAAGTATTAACACACATTACCTCTTCCTCTTCAAGTCTCCGCAATGCATCACTAATGTACTTGACATGTTGAGTTGTCAAGGTCACCAAAGCTGTGTAGCGTGTGCGCAGGTCCATGAACTACAAGGTAAAAAGACTCTGCATTAGAAAAGGCCAATTCCAACCACAAATAGAAATGAATAGTGTTTATGAATTCCCCTCAATCACATTGCTTTTCTACCCTCTTACTTCTTGCGTTATGGCATCTGATGAAGAATGCATCCTCCTCCGTTTTACCGGAGACTTCTGGGTTGATTCCACAAATGCTCTGAACGTCATGAGCTGCAGTTCATAGTCCTAATGAACAAACAGGGAGGCACAGTAAGAGCCACTGCACATTTTTCTAGAAAAATTTGTTCCTTGAGGCTGCCAAATAAAAGTGCACACAACAGCAGCGGACTTCATCCATTCTAAACCCGTGCTTACTTTGACAGCAGTGCAGTAGTGTTTAGAGTGTGTCTGGCATTCATCCAGTTTGACTTGATTCTGCTCAATTTCGGCCACCAAAGCCTGCAGAAAAACAGTTAATGAAGGAGTCAATCTTTATGAAATACACCTTAATGCCTATAATCCCTTTAAGTTAATATTTGTTACTTTCTTATTGTGAGCTACTGCTTTGAAAATGTACCTCACGACCAAAAAAGCTGTTCTGTTGCTGAAAGAAAGGCAAGACCCACCGTTTGCTGGGCAAGCTGCTCAGATAAGGCTTTGCTGTCTGTCTGCTCAAGCTGGGTGCTCTCCTGTTTCTCTGTGGTTTCTTCAATCCAACGGATAAGGGCAGAGTGGCCCTCTCTATATTGCTGTAGCACTGAGCCTAACATCTCCAGATCAGCTTGCCTATTGGACACACATCAACAATGGTTACAACAAATCCATACAGCAATTGCTAACAGAATGAATAAAAATGATGTTTGTTATTGCTTTGCTTCGTTTCTTTTGAGTTAATAAAAAAGAAGTTAAAATGTTCACCGTGTCTCCATTTGTCTGTGCACTCCATTCCACCTCTCTGTGAGCTGGTGGGCTTTCTCTTGGTAGCGGTCCAGCTCGGGGCTGCGGTCAGAATGCAGCTGGCTGAGCTGGGTGCCGGCCTCCTGGGCCCGCTGCACCTCTGAACTCAGAGACTGGAAAATGTGATCCTGCTCTTCTAGCTCTAAATGCCATTTCTGAAGAACAGGAAAGTGGAGATATGTTAATGGGAAGTATGCAGAGGCAGAACATTGACAGATGAGTGTATTTATCTAACTAGGACTCACCTTGAGCTGTTCTCTCAAAGCCTGGATGGCAAAAGTGTCAGCAGGAACAATGTCCTCCTCACTCAACCGACCTTCATACTTCTTAACCTGACTCTCAGCTGCTTGCAAGCTTCTCGTCAACACATCTACTGTCTTTAACCTAAGATGCAAAAATGAGCAAGTCAGACTGACAGGAGGTGCACCCAAGTTAAATGGTGTGCATGTGGTGTACTGACTTGTGCAGATAGACAGAGGAAAGTGAGTTGAGCTTCTCTATTTGCTCTACAGCCAAATTGAGCTCAGAGCGAAGTGCAGGCACACTGGACGAGGTGGGCTTTTCTTCAAAAAAGCTTACACAACGACGGGAGACATCACCTAGATCTGACTGCAGGCCTTTCAGATCCTGCTGCAGCTTCTGTATATCAGAAATAACAACAACACTGGACTGTTAGTCAGTTACATTCAGGGCACTGATCAGATGTTCTAATTCAGAGTGAATTAAAGAAGTGCTTTGTTATTAAAAACATATCCACCCTCAGGGTAAGACACTTTATTTGTTACAAAAAGTTAGAACAATATTTCCAAACTGTGATGAGATATCTTAAATACAGAGCTAATGTAGTAAAGTGCTGGAACTCAAAGTTGGCAGCTGGCTTTAAAAGTCAAAAGAGTGTAAAAATATATATAAAATAAAATGCATGTCTTGGCCAGAAGAGGGAGCTGTTTATCAGTTATGACTTGCCTCTTGTTCTGCTATATGAACTGCAGCGTCTGCGGCGTCTCCTGACAAGCCACTGGGGGAGGAAGACTGCATGCCCCTCATCAGCCTCTGCTCTGCTTCCTGCAGGTGAGACTTGATGCTCTGAAGCTCTGAGAGGTACGAGCGAGATCTCGATTCATCCTTCTCCACTGGGAGAGGGAGAAAGAGGGAGAGAGGGAGAGAGAGAGAGAGAGAGAGAGACTTTGACATCAGCTTTTGATAACACACAATATACTGTCAATACCTCACCAGACTACACCATCTTCCAACCACAAGGTAAAAAAAAAAACAACGTAACAATAAAAAGTTAATAATAATTCAAAATACACACATATACATATGTATATATACAAACTGTAACACCCAGACGTATATACTGTATACACACAAGAAAAAGAAACACAAACAAACAAAACAAAAAAACAAACAAACAAAAAAACCAACAACAACTAGAATTTAATCACCATTGGGGAGAGAGATAGAGTGAAAAGAGAGAGAGAGAGTGTGTGTGAGAGAGTGAGAGAGCAATGACCCTAACAACTAATGCAAGACTTTTCTGGATCCATATGCATGGCACAAAGTCTGTCCACTTACCTGTCTCCATGGATTTCAGTAGAGACTGGCAGTGCTGACGGCAATTCTCTGCTTCTTTTTCAAGCTCTCGCCTCTCAGACGAAGTGAAGAGGGAGCTCTCGCGACTGTCTGCCAAAAAATCTGCCAGGTGGGCATCCAGGTGCTCTAAAATCTGTTGCCTCTCAGACAGCGACTGGGAGCGCACCTACAGAGATAGATATGCTAAATGATTAAGAGAAACTCTTTAATGAGGCTCTAAATGATAGCTGAACTGTAACTAATTGATTTCCTGAATGATAAGACTTATTAATCTTAACTATATTATTTAGTAATATATATATATGTATATATATATACATACACACACTACGTATTATATACAATCATGTGAAATTTTTTTTAGAACACCCTCATTAAATATTCAGTTCAGTAAGACGCTTCTTGTAGCCATCTACCATTCTCTGACATTTCTCTGATGTTTTACGGCAGACATGTCCTCTGTTCTAGTGTCCAAATAATTCCATTTTACACTCAACTACTCAAAGAACATTATTCCAGTAGTCCTTGTCTATGTTCTCTTTTCAGTATGGCCTTAATGTTTCTCTTAGAGAACAAAATTTTACTCCCTGCACACCTCCCATGAAAGTTGTACAGTCTCTTTCTGATTGTAAAGGCATGCACTCTCACATCAACAGTAGCAAAAGTCTGCTGTAGGTCCTGTGATGCCATTTTTAGGGTTTTTGGAGACTTCTTTTAGCATTGTGTGGCCTACACTCGGGGTGAACTTGCTTGGATGGCCAGACCTGGGCAAAGAGGTTTTGGAAGTCCTCTACTTATAGACTGTTTTCCGGACAGTGTGACAGAATAGCTGACTGCAATTTTTTTTTTAGATCTTTTTAAATCCCTTTGTAGACTTATAAGCTGCTACAAAATTTGTTTATATTACTTGAATCTTTCAGTATTGTTAAAATTGGGATTAAATATCTCCATGTCCAAGAATGTCACAAAAACACACAGGCTTTCATAGGGGGTCTTATTTTTTTCACATAACAGTACATATCTACATATGGGCCCTTGTGATGTAATGGCTAAAGTACTGACTGTGTCCAGGGTCCAAGAAGTGATGTTGCTGATGTCCTTCTGCAGGTAGTGCCAAGTTACAACACTCTTCATGTTCATGTGCAACTGGTGCCATAATGACATTACGTTCTGATACAGCTGCTCCATTCTAGACAAAGGAGACAGAGCATTTCTTGAGTACATCTAGTATTTCACACATTAATGTCCAGTGGAAAAACAGGAGTGAATGTGGTCTACCTGCTTGCTGTGTCAGTGGCATCCTGGTTAGGGGGTGGAATGGTGAAGCAAACTGAAGGCACCATAGCTTCATTTCCTGTAGGACTAATGATTTTCCACTTTGTCCTCTGAGAGTTATCCTCCAGAACACACTCTTCCCCTTTACTGACTGTGATCTGAGAGTGAGCGAGTGAGTGAGAGAAAGAGAGAAGGGGTGGGGAGGGGGAGGGAGAGAGCAAGAGACAGAGACACAGAGAGAGAGAGAGAGAGAGAGAGAGAGAGAGAGAGAGAGAGAGATAGAGAGATGGAGAGAGAGATGGAGAGAGAGAGGGGAAATAGGGAAGTAGGAGCGAGTAAGGGAAGGGAGAAAGGTTTTGAAAAATTAAGCAAAAAAGCATAAATCAAAAATGTGGATGAAAAAGTAAAATATTCCATGTTATCAAGCAAATGATGAGAAATAAAAATTTTATGCCAATGGGCCTCCAATGAGTAACTAAATTAAAGTATGATGTATCAATGCTGTATTTCTTATGTCTCCCTGGAGCTATGCCACGAAGGTAAATGTAAATGTGTAGTGCAGCTTATCTAAATGCCAGCTATAAGGTAATCGCTTCACTGAAGCATGTATTTATATTTAGCTCTAGGTAGCACGCGAGGTAATGTCGCAACTTAATCATTGAAATAAAACTGGGGCCATTTTAGCAAATAAAAAAGACAGGGAATGTGTGTGCGTGCGTGTGTGAACAGTCTGGTGCCACACCCACCCTGTCACCCTGCCCCCTGCCCACAGAGTACACACTGTGTACTGTACGATACGAGGTAGCAGAAATTGCTGCTACTGGCTCAGAGAGTTACATCTGTCCCTGACTGATACATGCACCATTTGGTGAATCCGGATACGGTACAACGCGAACAACAGTAAACATGTTCACACTTTGCAGTTGGTGAACCAAAAAATGGGCGCTAAAAAAATCTATAGGAATGTAGTCAGTAATTAAACTGTAATTCTCATTTTACAGCTATTAATGCACCTAAATTAAAGTTTTTGATGGAAGCCAAAGAGCTGAATTTCAAAAAAGCATTCATCTTCTTCTAATTGTTAAACATATTTGCACCTCTGCATTATTGCATTTTTTTTGTGACGATAACACTGACATTTTCATTTAAAGCATTAGTACAAGCGGATACTGCTTTTATGAGCACATTAGCAACAAACACATAAAAGGGCAGGTGAATAAACTAAGCAGCATATTTTTAACAAATGCTTCTATTTGCTTTTCCAGATGAAATTCTATACGTTTAACTGGAAGTATAAAATGTCTATGCTGATTTGCTTTATTTCAGTGGTCAAAATATTTGTGCAGTCCTAGTTAAATTTGCAATTTGACTTCATTTTTTACATCTTAGAAATATATACAAAACAGACAAGGACTTGATATGCCACTGTGTAAGCATTGCTGGTTATGCTGGAGGCAAAGTGGGGGGATTACTATAACACATTGGAACAGAGTGTGCAGAGCCAGATCAAAGAGCAGAGGGCAGAGGTAAAAGAGTGATCAGCAGCAGTACCTGAGAGTTGGCCTTGCCAGCCCCGCAGACACACAAGAGGAAGGGAGGAGGAGGACAGAAGGGAGAGAGAAAGGGAATGGGTAAAATATGAGGGGGCAGGGATAAAGAGAAAGGGAGGTGGGAGGGAGGGGGAAAGGAGGGAAAAAGAGATTATTTTAGGGCATTGTTAAGACCCTGCCTGACTGTGATAAATGCGATTATGTGTGGAAAAAAACAGATGAACAGGCCTGGTGGCTGGTGCATGTCTGGATATTTATGGTTGAGCAGAATAAAAA
Source organism: Lepidarchus adonis (assembly GCA_037576955.1). Taxonomy (NCBI): domain Eukaryota; kingdom Metazoa; phylum Chordata; class Actinopteri; order Characiformes; family Lepidarchidae; genus Lepidarchus; species Lepidarchus adonis. The sequence continues at coordinate 14,297,774 of JBBIGC010000137.1, forward strand.
TGAACACACAAAATCTCAGACCACTCATAAGTGAATGTATAGGTTAATGTTATACGCAAACAATATGTGTAAATCTGCTTGCCCAGTGTGGAATGGTGTATGGAAAAGCAAGCGTATTCATCACTGCTGTGGCTCATACAATCATCTTTGCACTGCCACATGCCTGTGCCGCTTTGCTCCTGCCTCAGTGAGCACACACTCTCAGTGCAGAAACAGTGAAAATAGCTCAGTCGAAGGCCTGTCCACCTCCACAGAGCCGCAGGAGCCAGCCTGCAGACTGCCCTGTGTGCTGCACATTTGCAGGCAGTGATGTTTAATTCAACACTCTTTCATGTCACAACGCCTCACACCTGATGGCAATGAAAAGCATTTTCACATTTTCCATTTGCTGGGGAATCAGCAGAAAATGGAGATCTTCCCAAGTGTCACAGCTGTGTTTTTAGTGCACTTTAGAGGAAGGTGATGCAACTGGCCAGTTGCATTCTTTAGGAAAAATGTTTCCCCTATTAGAACATTACTGAAAGTTTTCATTTCTTGGGATATCCTAGAACTGTTTAAAGCGAGACAGCACCTTTGTCACTTAAAAACTCAGTAATTTCCATACTTCATCCGTGGGTCTGTTTATGTTTGATTGTACTTAGAATTTCTTTTATTAGTGATGGATGGCCAATGGGAGTTGAGAGCAGGGTGTGAGCAAGAGCGGGAATGGAACGTACAAGACGTGCTGTTGACCCTAAAAACTGACTTGGATCAAGTTACAGACCACAGGTCAGTTCTCAGGGGATTGGCAGTGGTAGACAGTTAGGCTGAAGTGAGGCAGATGGGTGTTAGTGGGAAAGCACTGTATATGTTCCATACCTCTATTTGTCTGTAGTCACAAACGGCACGAATGGGTGTGGTGGTAGCCAGAATGCAGTCAGCACTGCGTGGGCGGAGCTGGACCACAGTCTTCGCTCGCCCTACAAGGCTGGCCACTGAACTACGGTACTCAATCAGTTGCTCCTTTTCCTCCTGTCAGAGACAATTGGCAAAAATTATTAAAGCGATGCACATGAAATATTACTCAAAAGACGGACAAAATTATTTTGCACCAGTGTACGATGGGAATAGTTCCTCTGTACCTCTACATAGAACAGAAGAAACAATGAATAAATCTGAGGCAATTAGCAGCAGTGCTATTACATTACATGATGGCAATATTTTAAAAGGCTATAATTTCATAAAGAAATTATGACTGTAACATTGACCTTAACCATCATATTGACTAGTCCAAGTTCACTTTTCCTTATGACAATGGCTCATGTATTTTCTTTATAATCTGAAGTGCACTTCAACCCAATATGTAAGCTGAACGTTATACGATAATCAATATATACACATTACCATTAAGCTAAAACACCAGATCATCATCTGTCTCCTTGAACCAGTTCAAAATCAATGTGAACCCATTGCTGAAAGCCTCCCCCAACATAAGCACTGGAGTTTATCATGGCCATTAGAATCTTTATTGGTCATTAGTATAAATATTAAGCAAAAGTCCTCCTCTGGTCTTCCTGTGATTGAGGGTTCATTAGGGATGTGTTGGCGTACTGGCTCAGGGAAGCAGAGACAGATTGAAGAAGTGCTAATAGCATTAAAAACTGAAAATGATTTGGAGGGTGCCTGACCATCTGTATGGGGTTGGCACTAATGCTGTTGACAGCAAATAAAACTGAGAGGGGTGGGTTTTTTTAACCAAACAGAGGTGAAACTTATAAGCACTTACAACAGCCTTAAAACAATGGGCTGGGACTGTTTAGGTTCTGGCTGAGGATGTAAATATGTGTTCTTTTCTAAACAGTAAATTAAAGTCATCTGTCAAAGACTTAATGAATCTCTCCCCCCAGTGAGAACCATGCTTACAAACACATGATGTCTAAATAGAGCCCTGTAACTCATAATGGAGGAATGCAAAAGGTCTCCTATCAACACAGTACACCAGCAAAAAGTTGCACAAGCAGAAAACAATTTCATGCTCATGCTCAGTGGAAACCTAGTGGTTAAGGTCTTGCCCTTGGGATCAGAAGGTCGCAAGATTAAGTCCTGTCCAAAGGACCATCTCACTACACTGCTCCCCAGGCACTATTGATAGCTACCCACTGTTCTGTGTGTGCATGTGTGACGGGTTAAATTACACATTTCATTGTAGAGTGTGTGATTGTGTTCACAATGGATTCCTTCTTCATATAACAAGTGCATCCAAACCACTTTGTAGTATATTTTGTGAATGCCACAACACTAGCCACCCTCCAGTGCCAGTTCATTCTCTCTTCTCCTGATGGTAACGGAGGAAATGCCCACTGCTCAGATTTGCTCTGTGGCAGCCCTTTTACAGTGCCATCTGCTCAGTTCTATCCAGGCCAGGAGCCCCAACCCAGCTCAATAGACCTGTCTGCATGGGGGTGGATGTGCCTCTGTGTGAGTATGTGTGTGTGCTTGTCTAATGAGAGAAAAGAGTTTTACCATGGAGTCTTGTAGCAGGTCCTCCAGTTTGCCTAGTCTGCTGTTTTTGTCACATGTGTACTGCCTTTTAATGGTGTCTTGAAGCTGCCTCAAATACACCTCACACTCTCGTGCATCGCTCATGTACTGCAAAACAAAGAACAGAGGGCAAACACAGTGTGACAGTGCTTTATTCAGAAAGACATACAGACAATAAAATAATTCCAGAGTCCTACCTGAAAGTAGGCAGTGTTGTCTTTGAGGTGTTGCTCCACACACACACACAGCTCTCTGACCCACTGCCATTGTGTCTGCAAGGCTGCGCTGTAGGCCTGTAGTTGTTAAAATAACACAGTGCAATTGGCAGAGATCTCCAATAGATATCAGATCAATATTTGATAACAATGGTGAGTAAGAAAGTGACTGTGACCCAAGTATATGTTGTTGAGCATTCATGCACAATGACTGCGACCCCACCTCTACGGTCTGTTTGGCAGGGTGGTTGTCCTGACGCAATTGGTTAGCTGTTTCTTGTAGTGTGTGCATCACTTCCTGTTTTTCCTCTAATTCTGACCTCATTTCCTGAGAAACAAATGCAAATGTAAAAATAAAAATGACATAGTACAAGCACAATTTTGGAATGGAGAATATAAATATAGGCAGATCTCTTTGGATGCAGACTGGTACTACATTGTCCTCAGCACTCAGGAATGGTACTTTCTCTGAATAATGCAGTAAATAAGCATTGGAGTAATTTATGACCATAGTATTTAAATTATTTGAAATGGCAAAGAAAGAACCTAAACACCCAAAGCAGGTGTATAAAGAAATGCACAAAGACATTTTTTAAAATAGGGTGAGTTGTGTTATATAATTTTTAACCCATAATTAAGAGAGAAAATAATACTATTTGAGTATATTATATAAAAAGTGACGCAGTCTAGTCTTTCCATGATTAAGGTGTAAAACACAAAAAGGTAAATCAGGACAGCTACTGCCACAGTTAACCAGGTCAGTTATATTGGAGGAGGAAATAATAAACTGTTCTACAATGTTCTCTGCTCCCCTGTGCTCCAACTTTCACTCACAGCGTACTGCTCTCTCTTGGCAGTCATGTTAGTGTTGTTCTCACTCCAGTCGAAAGCCAGCTCCTCCTCTTCCTTCTCATTCAGCCAGATGAGCTCCTCAGTGCACTGTGATACAAATGCTCGCAAGCTCTCCAGGCAACGCAGTCGCCATGATGAATGCTCCTGTGGCCACACACACACACACACACACACACACACACACACACACACACACACACACACACACACACACACACACACA
>JBBIGC010000137.1:14301683-14339455 GCA_037576955.1 Lepidarchus adonis
CACACACACACACACACACACACACACACACACACACACACACACACACACACACACACACACACACACAAAAGGAGATGAAGCCTGTGGGTGTGTGCTTGCATCAAAATCAGGTGCTACGCAGGTGCCTGTCAAATGCAGGCACTCTATATCCTGCTCTTTGTAATGGAACATATTTTGTCATGTCCTAATAAGGAGATAATAAATACTGCAGTGACACTTCACACACAGAAGCTTAATTATACAAAAGACACACTTACAAGTAGTTTGCAGTACTGGTTCTCTAACTTCGCCAGGGTTTCCGAATAACTACTTTGGAATTGAGGAGACACTCGTGGCTAGAGAAAGACAACAAACAAGTGGATCAGCGCTTATGTACAAAATTCTGAAAGGCATAAGTGTGTATGTGTGTGTAGAGGTGGCAGTACCTCATAGCTGCGTGCCTCCTTAAGGCTGTGGAGTAGTTCCTCCACTGCAGTGTGAATGGTGTGGTGGTCTTGCAGGTGCTGCTCAACAGAAGGCAGGTCTGTGCCCCACTCAGCATGTTCCAACAGTTTCTGACACAGAAAAAATACATAGTTCAGTGCCCCAACAGCCCCTAAAGTGATTTCTTACACTATAAATATTATTTATTTTTAAAAACTGACTAAAAGTATGTGGATTTAAAAACACTATTAAAAAACAATATTATCAATCTCAAAAGCTTGGATTTTGTGTGTATTTCAGTCACTTTATTACTCCAAGCTTTAAAAAAAAGATATCTTGGCTGACACGTGATTATATTCAGAGCAAGAAGAAAGTTGTTTTGCAGAACTAATCTTATAATAAGGTTTTCCTGTTTTTGTTTTGTGGAGGTTTTCCTCTCTTTCTTTTTTACATACCTGTGTTTTCTCCACCCATCCCAGTAGCTCGTAGATGAAACGTAAACTCCCTTCATCCTCAGATGATGACATGGCTACCAGGTCTGAGCGGGACATAGGACGTCTAACCAGGGTCGCCACAGCACCCGCTACCCCTAACACGGTCTGGGCTCCGAGCATTGCCAGGCCACCAGCAGAACCCCTATGGGTCGTCTGCTCTTCCAGTGGCCCACCAGATGAGAAGTGGCCTTTCCTATACACACTGAAGCACTGCAGTCGCAGGGAGACCAGCTCCTCCTGCAGACCTGTCACTCTGCAGAGTAGAGGGTCAGTGAGATGAAGCATACACTTACAAACATCAGCCTTTTATATCAAACCACTGACATACAGTGTAATTTCATCATTTTTATATTTCTGTTGACAACAAGAGCAGGAAAAAAGCTTGCAAATCTATATCTGTACAATAACAATTTTATTTCTGAGATCATAGTTCATGGCCCATCTTACTCTCCACCTCATCCAAAAATAAAGATTTTTCCCTTTGCTGCTCCTCTCTCTTCTACCCACCTGAAGGCCAGCTGTTCTACTTGGTAATATTTCTGTTCTCGGAGGACCTGCAGGTCCAGGTGCAGTTGATGGACCAAAGCCTCACAGTCCTGCAGATAGACGCCCAGCTCCTGTTCACACTGTGCTGGCTCGCCACTCTCCAGATGTGACATGTCCTGCACGCACACACACATATTAAATGACAAAGTTATCCTTCGTAGATTAAGGTACTTATAGATAAGAGCGGATTCAGAATATTCAAGTTTCCCCTCAGTATGGGTTGCTTACCGCCTGCAGAGTGTTCTTGGCCAGTGTAAGTTTCTCTTCACAATCCACAGCCATATTCTGAAACTTGTTAGCCATCTGTAGAAGCAACTCCAATCTAAAAGACACAGGAACACTGCTTTATACAGTTGTAAAGGTAACAAGTCTAGAAGTTCAGAAGGTATTCTGTTCTAGAGGTACAGAAGGGGAACTGTAGCTTACTCCCTCACAGATCCTGATTAAGACTCTACATATAGTTCTGTATAGTACCTATAGAATGTGTGCTGTGATCTTGCCTCACCTCTCTACAGCGGGTCGCAGAGCCTTCTCTCGCTCCAGCATCTCCAGGATCAGTTTTCCCCACTCCTCCTCTAGGTCGTTAGGGTGCAGACCCTGGGGCAGCTTGATGCGGCCAAACTCAAACCATACCTGAAAGAAAAGTCAATGTTTGTAAATGTTCAAATTATCTTTGTGTTTTCAACTGACAGTGAATTAAAAATTTATCATTTAATATAATAAATTTAAAACATAATAATAATAATAACTAAAAATTTTACTTAAACAGCTAAAAAAAAAACACCATTCTAATCTTAGACAAAGTCCAAACCATATCCCTGGTTCTGATCAAACCCTTACGCTGTTAAGAACCAGACAGACTGTTAACAATTTGACCACCTAGACAGAAGCATCAAAATAAAGGGTCAACACTTTGAGCTTCCTTCTCCCACACATTCTCTTTCTTCCACATAAAACAGCATGCACCACTATGATCAGTTATCCTGGGAGCCCGGCTCCTGCAGCGGTCCACTGAGCCTCATGACGAACAATGTGACCTGCATTCAGCAGCTGAAACAAGGTCAACATCCAGCTTCTCCATTCCTACTTTGCCCTTTTTCACACTTTCCTGCTCACCTCCAGCAGCTTGTAAAGGTGTGCGATGTGGCCCTTCTCCATCTCTTTAGCAGGAATCTCAGTTTCTTTGAAATGAATATACTCATTATAAAGTGCCTGAAGGGAAGAAAATTACACAGATTAGAACATGATTAAACAAATGTACAAATGTACAGCAGTGACAGAAACATACTGATATGATATTAGATGAAGATGAACACAAACTGTGCAGCATCAGATGAACCATCATCAATGCTCATTACCTTGAGCTCCACAGGGTTCTGAGGGAAGCTCTTGTTGGCCATTAGGGCTGTATGCTGCCTCGTCCATTGAAGCAAAGACGAGAAACGAGACTGGTACTCTGCCCATCGTTGGTCAACCTCCTGAAAACAAAAAGGATGTGTGTGGAGGCAATTGGAAGGGAGGGTTAAATGGTTGTATTTCTGAACAGATTGAATGAGCATTAATAATATTAATTATTTGCTTGTTACACACACAACTTTGAAGGGTGGGAGCAGCAAAGAAAAAGATTAACACAGCCCTGAGAAGGAGACATGAACTTACGTGAGGTGTGATGCCTTCTCCTCCTTCAGGGATTTTGGGGAAGGCATCATAAATTGAGGACACATAGGTGATGACCGATTTCTCATCTGGTGATGGCACATCCACATCTATTAGTGGTGGAACAGGACAGAGAGAGAAAAAAGAAAGTTTAGGTCAAGCATTGGAGAAAGAAGAACTTGCAGGCAAGAGTAAATAAGTACTAAATTACAGATGATATGTGAACATCAAAACACTTTACATAAACAAAGACATCTGAACATTTGTCACCTTCAGCATCTAGAAGTCTTGTTACCCCTAGTGACTCGGCAATCTCAAATGCTTGCTCCAGGTTTTCCCGGTTACTCTGCTGCGCTACCACCTCCATGTCAATCAGGTCTGGCCTTGAATGTTAAGATGGAAAGAGGTCTGAGAATACTAAAGTTTCTGTGTGGGTGGGTTTGCATTAATGCACCATTATGGCAACAATAAGCATCTATTATGATGCTGAAACAATTTTTTGTACTCATAATTACAATCAGCCAGTTATGACCATTCTGTTGGAATGTCTCATATGAACACAGTGAGGGCTCAAGTGTATTACTGGAAATTCACATGCAATAATAAAAAACACCCCCACTCTAGCCCTTTAACAGCACACTTTAGTTAAAAACATTGTGATTTGTTTGCCAGTGTGTCAAACAATTGCTTTTGTGCACCTGTATCTGTGCAGCAGGGCATTGAACATGCGGCCATCGCTCCAGCTGGAAGAGAAGTTGGCGCATCGTAAACCAGGGTAGCCCTCAGTGGCCTGCTGAGTCCACAACAGCAGCTTCTCCTTGGCTGTCAAATCCCCTGACTCACCACTCACATAAATCTCAGAAATCTGAAAGAAAAGAAAAGCAAGGCTGATTATCCCTCACTCACACAGACTGGCTAATGAGAGTAAATAAATAATGCTTTTAAAATAATTTTTCCATTATTACTTTTTTCATTAGTTCGTTAGATTGAACCCATTAAAGTGCATTTATGTAACCCCTAGGTTTACTGTGTAGTTATTAATGTAAGCATTTTTATTCAGTAATACTGTAAATCACTGGGGGTTTTAAAATAAGATGCTAAAGCAGCAGTAACCCACAGTAGCAGCTTCTCTAGAGCAAAATGACGCTATGGTATTATTTTTCTATCTGTCACCCCTCATACAAACTGTTCTTCGTTCCTGTCGTCTAGAAGAAGGTACAGAACCATTTAGACCTTCGCTATTAGAATGTGCAATAACTTCATCCTTCAAGCAATAAAACTCAGATATGAAATATGAAAAAAATGTGTGTGATTCTGGTTCCAGAAAATACATCCACAATTTAAAATGGTAAAATACCAGATATACACATACAGCTACACATAAAAGCTAAATTCTTCAGCACCATCTTACATCTCACCATCAACATCTTATTATTCATGGAATAATATTTGACCCTTATATTAGAAATACAATAAAAACAGAATACCATTCAAGGCCATGCGTTTCAGAGATTTCACTGTGATGCATAGTCACATTAGCCTATTGCTTTAATTTTTATACTTTGGATGCATTTTGCATTCAGTTTCATCTTCATCAAAGTGTATTCCTTGGTATGTAGAGCAGGATTTGTTTTCTTAAACAATGGTCTTCTTTCAGAGCTACTCCTGAAGGCATCTATTGAAAATCTTCAGCCCTCAAAGTGTTTTTCTGAAAATGCAGAATAGCTAAACATGTGATAGATTTAAAAATGGTCTGCAAGGTTTGGCACACACCCTCCTCCCTGTGGAATTAACTGCCAGGGTTCATCAGGGTAGGGGCTTTCTGTAGTTTTTCAGCCAACAGGGTGTTTGTTTCTTCACTTTCATTAATCAATGCCTCTCGTCTATCTAGTGTGCCATTGTAGACTGCATTTTCTCAACAGCCCCATTAAACCTGCCCATCTCATTAATGCTTTTCACTAAAATGCTTCACCATTTTTTTCACTCTCTCAAACGGTCTTTTCAGTTTTCTATTCTGTTTCGTCTCTTCCGCCAAACCCAATCAAGGTTCTTCATGTTGACTTATGACCAACTTTCAATATTTAATTGCTCTCTCTATGGCCCCACTCATTCACATTCCCTTTTTCCTACTATCTCTCTTTTCTAAACCATTTCCACTCTGACAAAAGGAGGCAGTATGCAGTATCAGCCTGTGCCTAGCTCGCCATCTGTATTCATCAATCATGCTTCTCTCACCCACTTCTCTTGTTCCTCTACAGCTAATACATGGTAGACAAACTTGGAGAACAGCAGATTATCCAGAACGAGAGCAGTAGAGGAAGGAAGAAGCAGAGAAGGAGAGTAGGGGAAAGAGAGAGGAAGTTGGCTAGGGAACAAACTGCAGACTCCAGACAGCAAAGCCAAGAGATTAACATGGTCAAATTTGGTGGTATACAGAAACAGCACAGTGGCCACACTCGTTTGAGCCTCTTACAGTAAAGATGATTAAAAGGTGAGGTCAGCCTGTATTGATTGTAAAGTTACTTTAGCCTGGCCTTTCATTGGATTACACCACTTTGAACAAAGCTCATTAGTAGTACATTCACACATTCTGCTCTGCAAACTTGGTTTTAGAAGAATGTACTGTTTACATGAACTAAAATTTACACTATATTTAGGAATTACAATGTAAAATCAGTCTGTCAGTCAAAAGTCTGAAAATACATGTATTACTGGCACTCTATTCAAGGAAAAGGACAGACCTAGAGAACAGAAGTTGCACTACATTGCATAGAATTCCTACAGATTATTTAAAACACTCAATGCCAAAACTTTGTCAAAAATACCCAAACAGCTCCTTTAATCCAACAAAGACATTTTCAAAAGCTGACTTATTAATTCCTAACTATGCACTTGTTTGCAAACACTGAGTGTGTGCAGTCAGAGAAGCAGCTGTGAAATAGGATTTCTATGCAAGTCTGGGTCACTAAGGCTGAAGCTTCACATCAGCGTCAGGACAGAATGACACTGAGCTGCTACCAGCACACTCCAAAATAATACTGCAAATTGCATCACACGGTTCTTACTCTTCCAGCCACCGAACAGAATTGCAAATTCAACTGAGGCTAAGGCACAGAATTCAAGTCTAAGTGCTGCAGAGAGACACATGTCTTGGAAGAGAAAAAAGAACCACACTAAAAAAGAAAGCTAGTAAGACATGGAAGAAGGCTAAAATTAAAATGACCTGATCTCCCCTGAGATTGCCTGCATGCAGCTGGTCTGATTAATGCGCATATCAAATCCATCTTTATTCAGATGAGGAGAAATGCAGACATGCAAACAGATGTGAGGATGGGAATCAGAGACAGCACTAGGTTTACCAATAACACAGCTCAATATCATCTGCATCATTGCGTAAATCACCCATAAGTCACAACATGAACAAGGTATACATGCATATTTATGATGGGGTGTATGTGAGTAGCACGTGGGCATGCTGATATATTAAATAAGTTACTTAACTTCTGTTATAAGTATTATACATATTATGCATTAATAAATTGAAGATATCTTGAAAGAAATGTTTCATATTATGTGCAATATTTATCATAATCATTAAAGCACCATAGCTTTTACTGACAGTGGTCAGGCTGTGCCAAGCAGCTGTACTGTATCAAAATAAAAATGTTGATGTACTTTGCACTTTATTATATAATCAATATGAACATATCGTGCTTAACATTGTATAAAATAAGCAGCTTAGGAGTCTTAAAACCAAGCATCAAGCTAAAAAGGGGCACATTTTTTTCATTTCAGTACTACATGGCCTGAAACTGCACTGTACAAACAACTTTTGTAAAAGACATTCCTGATTTACATTCCTAACATCAGCTAACTTAAAACCTCCAGTGAATTCTGCAGCACTCTCATCTAGGTTGAACTAGTACAAAATTAGGGCAAATCCACAGAAGCTTGTGAAACAGGTGAAAACCCTGTGCTGATTTCAATACTGCATGGCTTAGACCCGCAGCCTTTTCATAAATAAAACTTGTAAAATTTGTTGTTTTACCTAGACTTTACAGTGAAACCTAAGGAACCTCGATGTTTCCCCCATTTGATGATGTTATTTATCAGAAGCTGGGTGTGTTCCTCACCCTCACTCACTCCATGAATACTGCTTTGAAATAATGCCAGTCTATTAAAGGTGTAACAATTAATCAAATTATATTGATCCTTGATCAAAATACTACATGATCCGGTGTTTTGATTTGACAAATTTCATTATATTTCATGCTGACTGGAGTCCCCAGTATCAAACCAAATTCCATTGCTACAGATTTTAAGGTATCGAATAGTTGGCTAAAATAATCAAAGTAGAATCAAATCATAATGAAACTTGTCATTTACAACCCTACAATCTATATAATCTATAGTTATTACCTATATTACATTGATATATTTTATGTCATATATACTGTTGCTCCTTTATCCACTCAACACTGTTCAATTACTAACCATTACGTTAAGTCAGATAACAAGTTACATTTGATGCCTTCATGTGGCTGTAAATTGGCATTGCTGCATTTTTTTTTCTTGGGGTCTGGGTGGGGATTATGGTCAGGGGATGTGTCTCAATTTGGTCAAGAAGTAAAAGGGGATGCTGAATTTCAAAAGTAATAATTAAATTACAAATATAATAATTCAGCCATCTTTTGTATCATGGTATTCAATATTGCATGAATAAGTAAAATGTATTGAGCAGCCCCAGTGAGCATGTCCTATTCCATTCTCACGGTTCTGTCCATAAATAGAAATAGTGGACTAAGTGGGTAGCTGTGAAAATGGTCAACACTTTCTTTCTACTCCAGCACAAACACGGTTAAGAACACGATTTAACAAATGGTAGGCTGCCAGCATGCTACCTGCAACAAAGCCATGAAAATCCTCTTTTACTCAATCCAATAACCATTACCAGCCATCACTGCTGGCAGATGATAAAGAGCGGAAGAATACGCCTCATGCACCACACACATTACTGCAGCACTGTACAGCTGTAAAAAGCAAATAAAGCCTGCAGCTAAACGTATAGCAGCTGAGAATGTATCAGAGCATGCTAGCAGCACTCAGATTTGAGGCAACACTATAGAGCAACACTAACAAAATGTCAAGAATGACAGGGGAGAGTGTGGGTGGTGTGAGGGTAGAAAAATAACAAGGGAGAGAGGGAAAGGGAAAAGCAAGAAAGAGGGAAAGAAAGAGAAAAGCTGAGTTACTCTGTGCAGTGCTGATTAGGCTAATGGGACAAGGCCAGGAAGGAGTCTTTCACAGCTGATACCATACATTACTGAGGCTGGGACCACAAACACAGCAAGACTTGTGGTTCATAGTCCTGATCCTGGAAAACCACTGCCTTTGAACGGAATGACCTCTGTGTATGATAATATGCTGTATAAATAAACTTCCCATGAACATTTTAAATTTTCCCCCTGCTATCAGCACAGCCAATTAACACATTAACTAGCCTTTCCAGAGTCAAAAAGGATGTGTTAAAGCAGAGAAAATATTTGCAGGACAATGTGAATACATAAAACATGTTAGATACAAAATAGCTTGTTCTTCAACCTTGATCAAATGTTCCTTATGCAAACACTCTAATCTCTGACCTGTGATAATGGTTGTGTTGGTTTCTCAGGGGGAGAGATGGGACTCTCCAGCACTGAAGAGTTTAGCACATCAGAAGAGCTTCCCCAATCTGTATGTACAGCGCCCCCTGTCTCCGTGGAGGTGAGTGGCACGTCGCTTGCATAGCCTGAGGACTGGGGGTCTTGTAGAGGACCGGGACCTTCTCCTTCCTGAGCCTGAGTGTTTAACAGGGACTCTTTTCCAGTTCGACTAACAGAGGTTGCTGGCTTGGAGGCACCTAGCCCCAGAGATGACTTTCTCTCTCCTTCATCCACCTGCACTTTCTGAATGCCACCAATAACAGGAGATGCTGCAGGCGGTGGAGTACGAACTTCCAATCCTTTGTCCTGCCACACAGGTGACCCGTAATCTCTTGGGTAGACAGTACGAACCACACAGAGTCTGCCACCCACTTCCCGAATGTGAACAACACCTTTCCGCTCTGTTTCCAAGGGGTCATCAACCAACAGTTCACTCTGTCCACCTTCATTTTCCTCCTCCTCCTCTTCCTCTTCCTCCTCCTCTGCTTCAAGTTTCTCCTTTTCAGCTCTTAAAAGGCAAGGTCTCTCTACAACTCCCTGAACCCTCTCTCTAACACGGCATACTCTGCCTCCCCCTGGTGTGGAATGGGCTGCCCCAGTCTGTGGCTCCTCACTAACCCTGTCTCCAGATGTCTTGTGGAATGCCCCTAACCATGCTGGGCTTGGATCAGGAGAGAGAATAGCCACTCTGCTCCCTCGCAAAGTCCCTGTGCTGCCCATGATTGGGGCTGCACCAGAAACCAGGAGCACTTGGGTGGGGGTTTCTGTAATGGTTTGGCTGCTCGGCATAGCTGAAGCATCACCAGTGGTTGTTACTATGAGTTCCTCTTTAAGTCCACTTTTTCCTGCTACCTCCTCTTTCTCAGCATCAGCCTCAAGATTTCTCAGTGCCGTTTTCACTTTGCGCTTTCTTCTGAACCGGAGTTTCCTCTTGGGCGACGTAGGAGGGATACTACCTGGTCCCGCCTCTCTGGGCTGCTTTACGCAACCAAGAGAGCTCCCCATTTCCAACAGAAGACAAAAACTATATGAGGTTATATGAGAATACAGCAACCAAGAAAGAAGAGTTTACAAGGACACACAGTGTCACTCTCCTTGCACGTCCAGTGCTCCTTTTAGTCTGTGGTCGTCACCATCTTCTAGCTGGATTAGCATTACTCTCATTGAGAAAAGTCATTACTGAGTATACTTCAGTGCTAGTACTGCAACAGCAGCAGCATCATCAGATGCAATACATCTGCATTGCACACCTGCAGCTGTTCCTTCTGTTGCTCCTTCTCTACACACAGGCAAAGCTATGGTCAACCTTTTCCTCGTTTGGGGTCCTACAGAGCATCAAGGACGCCTGCACTGCATATAGGCTGCTCTTCTTATGAAATATTCACGTCTGCCAGCATGCATGCCTTTTTATCTTCCATCAGCAATGCAGAGAAGTTGCAGAGCTGATTTATGAAGAAGTCAAACCAAACAGAATCTAGGACATTCCGAAGAGTGCGTGTCGACGTGCAGAGACTTTAGTGCGGTCTCACACACTCTCCATCCTTCTGCTCATATTTCTCAGTGAAAGTAGGGACAGGGCTGCAGTGCAGACATACGCACATGCCCACATCCTCTCACGCACCATCCATAAGCCTGAGTCAGGACACATCACTGCCAGCTTGGCAGAAGATAGTATCGTGTGGTCAGCGGCTCCTCTCCACGATCATATAAAAACACAAAGCAGAATAAACATTGACTGAAATTCTGCTGTGCAAAAACCCAGTGCTCGGGCTCATCAGATTCAGCTAACATTTATTATTGATAACTCCACTTTGCATACTGTTAGAATGACAGAAGTTGTAACCGTAGTAGTGGCGCTAGTAGTTGTAAGAGTACTCCAATACAGGACTGTCTAGTTAGACAAGCATGCCAGGTCTCAGAAAGGCTGTAGAGTGCAAAAGAGCTGAGTCAGCCAAGCTTCCAGCAGCTCATCAGCAATTCCATCAAGGCCAATCATAGCGCAGCATCTCCTTAAATCCCATGGTCCCTTGTGTGTAAGCATGTTTGAAGCTTGCAGAGTTAGATCGGTCTCTAGACATTAAAAAGCAGGAGGAGGAGGGAGCACTGGGTGTCTCGCCTCTGCTGCCAAGGCAACTGCTATCACATGCATCGAGAGAAGACAGTCAATCACATACACGGGTCGATAAAGAGGACAGAAAGGGTGATGAGCCAACAGTCTACACATGCGTGCATTCGGACACACGAACGAACAACCCGCTATCCCCCTGTGGCTGTGGCTAATCCCATCATAGGACCAAAGGTGTCCGTGGAATTCAGTTTCGGGTTCTCGTCTTCTCTTTGTCTCTCCATCGAAGGTGTCCTCCTCCACATGCGATCCGGGTGCCGCTCCCTGGTGCTGCTGGCCTCTCTGGCAGAGGAACCTAATTAGAGCAGTGGCAGGATAGAGCTGAGCTGGATGGCTGAACCCACCGAGGACTTTATCTACTGCTTGGAGCTCCGTGCTGGCTGCAGAGCAGATCGCCTGTTCCGGTCCAACAGAAAGCAAAGCTCCATTGCGCAAGCATTCTGAGACTGATCCGATTGATCCAGGGCTCCCATGGAATCAGACCGTGTCTGTGTATGTGAGTGTATGTGTATCAGTGAGTCTTAAAGAGGTAGAGAGAGAGTGTTGTGCCTGCAGGGTTGGGCGATCCCTCAGATCCTGAAGATGTCTGTATGTGATGAAGCCTCATAGGCCCATGACACAGAGAAACCGGGAGCTCCAGTAGCAGCAGCCGGCCCGTTTCCTTGCTCTGTCGCTGGGCAACACGTCTGTTCTATCTCCCCCTCGCTGGCACACACCGACAGCAAAAAGCTTTATCTTCAGTTTGCTGCAGCCTCACACAGCACACTGCTGCTGCTGCTGCTGCTGTCGATCCCTCCCTCCTCTCTCCTCCCTCCCTCCCTCCCTCCCTCCCTTCCTCTCTCTCTCTCTCCCTCCTCCTATCTGCTTCCTCTTCATTCCCTCCCTCTCTCTCTGGTTGTGACTGTGAGCTCAGAGCTGTGCTTTCACACACAAAATCAAAGAAAATTAAAACAAGTTGGCAGACACTGAAAAGGAAAGAAATCAATTCTAAATCGGTTTGTGGCATCTCTGCCAAAAGCCCTCAAATCAAACTAAGCTCTCGCACATACATACAAAGAGCAGAAATACCTTGGTTTTAACAATAGCAGTGGCCTGTCAGCTGCAAAACAGAATAGCAAGGGCAGAAAAGTAGGCTACTTCCCACCTGGGAGATCATGTCTTCACTGTGCACATTAAGAAACATGGTATCAAACCCCCATACGAAATAGTGTGGCACACTAACGCAATGCAGGAATGTGGCCACATGGCCCAAGACCGGCATGTGCATGCACACGCTCTCACACGCGTGCACACACACGCACGCACACGCACACGTTGCGTAGGCAGTCGATAAATTAATAAGCACTACATCACTTACAACTGTGGCCCAAATTAGCAACCTGAGCAGACATTCATTAAATTGCCCCTCCAGCAACATTCATGCTTCCTGTACCGTACTGCAGAAGTGAGAAGCCACCTGTTTGAAGTCAGCAACCCATACAATCTGTTTGCTTGTGTTGATTTGGACAATTTTTTTTACGCCAGTGCAGTTGCTGAAAAATCTTATATTACATTACATATAATTACATATAACCCGCTTCATCAGAGTTCAAAAAATTTGCTTAATACCAAACATTTGATTATTGCAGCATTTTTGTGACTAGAAAGAAGAGTTTCTGAGCATTGAGCCCTATCTGATGACCCTCTCCCAGTATGGCCACAGTGAGTAGCTGTTATTTTTTTGAGCACACACCATTAAAACAGTTTGACATCACCATCAGCAGCTCCTCTGGGCTTAGTGCAGTCTCCACCATAATACGCCTAAAATCCTTCATCACTCAAACACTAGCAACAACCAATTACCCCCGTCACAGCAAGGGTAGGAAAGAGATGCCTTGAGGCTAAGCTCTAGAGGCTAATGGCTCTAGTCAGGATCCAAATTTGAGACGAGGTCAAGACAAGGCCATCCCAGCGACAATTTGGAGAGGCCATAGTTAACCTAAATTGCAGTACATCTTTCCAGCAGAAGTGTCCCAAATTAAGTGAGAGGCACAGGTCGGTTAGCCTCTTGTGGCTGGACAGAAGTGCCAAATAGAAGACTGCTGGTGGTCATTTGGTTGATTGATGGTAAAAGCTGAAACAAGTGATGATATAATAAAGTGGCTCAGATTTACTATGAGGTTTACTGTCAAAGAATCTAAAGATCCCAATTTCAATTTCTCAACTCAAAGTTCACCTCAGATAACGTATCACATTACTGGGGCTCAATTCCTCAGAAGATCCCATTAGAGTAACACCTCTGACCAGCATTTTCATTCTCTCACACACACACTGTTTATTCCAGCTTCCCATCATGCACTCCTAACTTACGCCCCACCCACCACCAAATGCCCTCTTTCCTTCCTTGCTTTCTGCTGAATCATGCTGATTGAAGGGCCTGCAGAGTCATACCAAGCAGAATCCCCTTGGCAACCAGTTCACTAAGTCACTATGTGACGTCATCATGCTCTTAATGCCAACATCGCCCTCTACTGGACAGTCCTAGAACAAGGAGAGCTTCTACCCACTACATGAAGAGCACACAAGCCCACTTCTACAATGTGTTCCCAAAAAATGCAGAATTCTTCAGAATAGAATTCATAATTCTATAGTATTAAACAACTTAACAAAACAATCTTTCCAGATCTAGACCCTGCACTCTTTTGCTATTCACAAGGGCACTATGGAGTGATCTCATTAAAGACATAATGTCCTACATTTCCACTTAGTTTTTCTACTTCAGCAGCATTGACATACTTTGTACTTTGGATGCTGTAACTGGGTTGATGGACAATTACCAATTACAGATTATTTTATATTTAATTATATGTATATTTGTTTTTGTTACTACAAATCCACATCACCTCCAGTGCTGCCTCGTGACACTTTGGTCTATCCATCAGACACAATCCTTTCATCTGCTATACAACTGTGTCCAGGCACTTCCAAAGGGCCAAGGCTTAAGCTCATGAAGAGAACACTTTTGGCACTTGCTTTCCTCACTTAACCCTCCTTTTTCACTCACTTTCATTACATCACTGCAGCTCTGACTAAGAAAAGAGAACATCAGAGCCTGATGAACAGCAACAATTAGCTACAGGCACAAAAAACCTGACTGTTACTGTGCACATGAACTAAACGTCCCAGCAACAGTCTGCAAGTATTCAGATGTTCTGGGACTAGAAAAGGAGAAGGCTGAACTCACCTGGAAATGGAGGATGATAGTCCAGATCAGGCCTAGGGTAAGCTTTGGGTTTCCATCTGTGATGTCATCGTTTCGGATATTGACCAATTTGACCTACAATGGAAACCGAAGGCTATTTTAGAAAATATTAATTTTATATAGTCATATTCAGCTCTTTTATATAGTGGTGTTTAAATGAAGCTGAAATTCAATTTAGGTGTAATACTAAAGCTGCTGGGACTGTTTTGCTGCTATAGCAGAGTTGTTGCTTAGTGACCATGTTTACTTCAGTGTTAATACAGATTTACTTCTAGTTGCTAAAGCCATCCAGATACTGTGTGTGGCTGCTAAGGAAATTCTGTTAAAAAAAATTCTTATGTAATAAACATTAATTTGCTTAGAAAAATACTATTATTAGAACAAATACAAACAATATTAATATAACAAATTAGTAATTGCATGTATGGTAATGTATTTAACTACTTCCAAGTCTCTCCTTATTAAGGTAATGCTAATCAAATCAGGCTAAAGCTAAATCGGGTGTGGGTGGTGAATATCAACAAATTAATTCAATGGAATACGACACAGATATCTGATGCTAAATTAAATGTTTGTTTGCATTTTTCTAATATTAGATAATATTTTTAGAAGTAGGACAAATGCACAGTGTGCCTGTGTGTCTTTGTACCATACCTGTCTCTGTTTGAGGAAATCCAAAGCAATCTGCACATTTTGAAGTCTGTGGAACCGCATACGCCCCTTTTCTCTGGGCTGGGAGGGATAGGGAGAGAGAAAGAGAGGGAGAGAGAGAGGTAGATAAAGAGAAATTTAATGAAACTGTGCATTAAAAGTTCACAACTCAGTGAGTCAGTGGGAGAGGACAGAGGGGTGTCATTTGCAAGACAAAAGCAATGAAAGCGAAAGCAGCAGAAAAGTAAAGATTGAGAGCAAAGGACATAAGCGGTTATATAATTTGTTTATTTCAGTGTGGCAGGAAGTTTGAGTGCCATGAAACGGTCATGTGGCACAGTCAAACAATTTCAAACAGAAAAGCTGCATTCACCAACTTTTCATGCACAAGCTCACACGGTGAAAAACTACCACTGTCCCAAATACATAGAATAAGTGGCAGGAGCAACTCTACGGGACTGTAGGGAAAAGGAGTGGGCAATGCTGGACCAGCACTCTACTGCTCTAAACAAATGTCTACTGCCTCAGAGAGAACATAGCCTGCAGAGTGAAAAGCTGTGGTTCAAGTCTATCCCTTGCTGACTATACGCTGGTTTTCCACACCCAGACTAAGCCTAGACTAAAATTTTCAATGGAATTTCATCTGTGGCAATGCAATTTAGCCTGGGCTTAATCCATGTTTGTGTAAGTGAGCTTAGGCCCTGTTCACACCTGGTATTAACATGTGTCCTAAAACCAGACAGTTTAAGTACATTTGTATAAGCACTGAGCCACATTCAGAGATGGTCTGGCCCATCAATTGACACCCTCCAAGAGAGAATTCTGGCTGTGACACAATAAAATAAAAAAAAAATAAAATAAAATAAAATATTAAATAAGTCCAAGACAAAAATTAAAACAACCTCCTCTGCCCTTCCCCACACTCTATCTGGTCCTCTGCTGGCACAACCCGAGTCAAATGAAAGTCAGTATTTACCTGGAACACTCCAAGCAATTGGCTGCATCTGAATAGCTGAGTTTCCTTTCCTGTCTGCTTCCCCTGATTGCACCTGATCTAAGGTCACAGCTTCACTAAATATACTGCTAGAGCTGACAAGAATGATCTACCTGACTACCAGATCAGTAAACATTAAGGGAAGTAAAGAAAGTGATGTTCAGTTATTTGGACGTAGCCCCAGGCTTTCTTGTTTAAATTCCGCCCTCTTTTTTGTCATTCTCACCAGAGAACAACAATGCATTTGTTCTTTGCAAACAGAAATGAGGTAAACGTTTATTTGCACATGGAGCAGAGTGGTCACTAGTGACGCATGTGGAGACAAATTGAATGTCAGGTCTGAACAAACATTTGAACAGGGCCTAAGAATCTTACACTGATTCAACATAAAAAATAGGACACAATTTAAGAGACTGATTTTTGAGTTTTGGAAATACAACTGGAAATACAAGGCTAATGTAATTAACGGAAGCAAATATAATCTACCAATTAGCATGGCGCACTGCATGCCTCAATAATTACACACTTAAGTGTGTTAGCAATATCAACTTGGTTTTGGACACTCATTCTGTTATAAACCTAATACCTTTTCCCCTTAAGATAAGCATTTCCTCACCATACGTCATAAGTCAAAACCCCCTTACATAAGCGCCTCAAGTATATGTGACTCAAATGGAGCACATACACAGTAAAGTAATGAACTATTACTATACTACTATACTCGTAAACGAACAATTACTGACCCTTATTCCTATGGTGTCCATAGATGTTTCTCCCTTTTCTGAGCATTTTATTATAACTACTCTCATTTTCACACCATAAAAAATCATAACCATGAATCCTCGTATGTCGAGTGAATCAATGGATCCCCTGTATAGTTTTTGCACAATTTTTTTAAAAAATATGTACAGTATACAGTTAGTCCCCATTATTGCCAACCTCAATTTGGTAAGAGGTGGGGTTGGCAAGCTATTGAAACTGATTAAAAAGTCTTAACTTGCTACACTGTGCCTAGCCTTAAAACGACACAGCCAATCATTTGAGAATCCAAACTGTATGGCTTTTTCACATAAAACAGCATCAGTAATGGCCACATTTTGTGATCTAGCAATTGAAAACCACATTTCCAACCCTGCTTCAAGCTCAGCATGCTTCGCCACACACTGACCCAAGTTTGGCAAGCTATCAAGGCCAAAATGCAAACACTGGACACATTGCGTGTTATGAGGGAGAGAGGCAAGGTTGGCGTTTTAACAAGGTAAATAGCATGGACAGAAATCTGTCCTGCAGCTTTTGGCGAGTTGCCGGGATAACAGGGGGCAAGCTAACAGGGTTTGACCGTATATATTAATTTTTCCTTTTTCCCAGTAAGATTTTAGCATGTCCATTGCTAGTTAGATACTTTAGCCTTGTAATTACAGTAAGAAACTATTTTAATTTAAACTTTAAACAAAATTATATATATTTTTTGGCTGAACTATTGCTTTGTGTTGTGATTGTGTAGGGAAGTGTATATGTGAATTAGAAGTTTTATATTAAGTCCGTAGGACTGCCTGACTATAGAATTAAACTGTATGAAGATTATGGACTCCAAATATAATAAGGAAAAATAATGTAATTACATGTGCGTTTAATTCAGATGTGTGTGTGTGTGTGTGTGTTTGTGTGTGTGTGAGAAAACACAAATATGCAACATGTTTTTTGCACTTCCCTTCAACCTTCAAAATCCAATCTGTGGATTTTAGTGCATGCCACACACATGCAAGTGAGTGTGTTTGTGTGTGTGTATATGTCTATGGAAGACTTGAGGTATGATATAAACATACTCCCTGAGCTCCATCCTCCTCCTCCTCCCCACCCAGCAAGATGAGTGGAGGGGCACGCGACACACACACTTTCCGCAGAGTAGAACTGCCCTTGTGCTGATCGCAAATGAAAAGAAATGGAAAGAGATAAAAAGATAGAAAGGGAGAAAGGACAGCAGATGAAGTTAGAAAAAACCTGGAGAAAATGTAGAGAGCAGTGAGAGAGTACTGCAGAACTAAAAATTAAATGCAACACAAGAAAAAGGCATGTGGCATTTAGCAATGCAGTATGCAAACCAAAGGGTGTGTACTGAGCGTCAGAGAGAAGGGGGGAGTGAAGAATGAGAGTGCTATAAAAAGATCAGAAGAACAAACAATAGTATCGGTGTAATTCCCCATCAAATCAAATGAAGTTCCCATATCTGTGTTGATACAAGTCTCAGATTTTTGTTAATTTGTTTGTTTGTGAAGTAATTCACCAGAATGGAACCATTATCATGTTTTCTGTGGGAAGCATGTTTGGGGTTTAATATCTCTGTAAAAGTGATTTGTCAGCCTCATGACTTTTGGCACAGAAAAAACCAAACATTTTATCTCATGTTGTTAAAGAAATAGTTCAGTAGACTAGGAGTAAAAGTCAGTGGTCCCAGTGAGAATTATTTAAATTACAAGGCAACTGGTGACTACAAGCACCCATTCATTGTCAGCAATATCAGAATACATGGTTGAACTATTATCTGGAACGACCAAACAACTCTGCACATTGATTATACTTAGTATATTGTCCACAGCTGGACCCATAGCCATAAGGTGTTACCTTATCATATGTTGTAATTACCTTGAAATCTATTGGTTATAAGGGCCTCTGCTTTGATGCAAATTCAATAAAATACTGCACTTAAATGTTTAACATATTTGTCAATAATAAACATTATGACTGTGACACCATTATAATCACAAGTGTTTCTAAGCATGTTGCCTTGTGCAAATTTTGACCAGGAGGGAAAAAAAGTTTGATTTAATCTCTAGTAAATATAATGTGGCTATGAATCATATTTCTGGACACATTACACCCAACATTGCTTGCCATTAAAGAAATGCTATGAAAATTAATTTTAAGATTTCAATAGAGGCTTTGCTTTTTGGCCACAAGCAACAAATAACAAAAACTAAATCTGAGACATGTAGAAACAACCCTGTCTGAATTGAAACAGGATGACTCACTGATAGAGCTGGAGAATCAGAGTCAGCATTCACCCTATTAATCCACCCATCCATCAAAATGCCAAAAGGGCCTTGTGGGGTCCGGGAGTCAAAGTGACAAGAAGGACGAACAGCATGGAAAATGCAGAGATGCTGAGATCATCAGGTACTTCGGTCACTCTGTGTGGTCATGCATGGCTTAGCACTGCCCAAGCAGTGTTCCTATCCTTTAAGAGCAGTTTGCTTTCAGTGAGGGGAAGTTGTGAGGTTGCACCGCAAAGTTAAGCAGCTGTAAATAAAGTTCCAAGGCTAGTGACCAACTGGCCATGTTCTCATGCGCTCTGTTCCACATCAAGCGGAGGTGATTATGATTGACCTGGGTGCTTTGTGGCAGATCAAGGTGAATGTGTGTAAGTGTACAAATATGAGTGCATCCTCACCAGTGTGACTCCAGACAGCACCTCCAGCAAAGAGATGAGATTGTGACCATCTCTCAGATCCTCGTACAGGTCTGTGATGTGCTTCCGCACCTAGATGTAAAGGTGGAGGGAGAGAAAGAGAGAGAGAGAAGTATAAGTATCCACATTCCTGAAAGGTAGGGAGCATTAGAACATTTTCGATAATGTCATGAATGCTGTTGCACAAATGGTCCAGGAGTTGATGACCTCATAGCTAACCAAAGCCTACTTGTAGACATGACCCTCTTTCAAAAGTGTGATGAAAAATCGAATATGCAGTTCTCCACTTAGCCCTGATGTGCTGCAGTGAAGTCAGAAATTACCCCTGTCTATGTGAAGCAATGAACAGCTATCAACAGCCCCTGGGGGCAGTGGAACAGGACTGTATCTTGCTCAAGAATACCTCAACTTGCAATCTCTTAATTCCAAGGCCAAGGCCCTAACCACTATAGCCCCTTGTAGCAAAGTCAAATTCTTTTTTAGTTTAGGGCTGAAGACATGAAGCTTACATTGCTGACCAGCACTAGTTTTCAAGAGTCGACCAAAACTTTCCAAAAACAACGCATCGCCAGAATTTCTCTCAACACACTCCAACGTCATTCACCCATTCATGTAGGTGACAAAGATTTGCTGACGTGGTTTAATCAGCTGTTTCAGACCCCAGATGGTATTTGCTGCTAAGGAGGGCTTGAATATTCTTTCTGTCAGTCATTGTCATAAAAACTGATTTTAGATCAGCACTGCCACTTCTGTAGCAGGTTCGCGAAAACATACCTTATCGTCTAAAATGATGCCTGTTGCATTCAGCTACTTAGTGAAGTTTAGATCATTTTTATAGCTTACAGTAGGTCGTACTGCAGAGGTGGATGCAGTTTCAATAGAAATAAAGAAGTTCTGTACTTTCAGAAATGATTTAAATAATTGATATTTTAGTGTGCCTTAGCCAACTGATTACATCTAGAGCAGGGGTGTCCTGCACAGTTTGATGATTTCCATTCTCAGATACATCTGATTCAAATTACCTATTAGTTGCCAGGGTGAGTGAGCGTGTTTGCGGAGGGAAACTACTAAACTGTGCTGGATACCGGCCTCCAGGACCAGAGTTTGACACCCATGATAGGTAAGTACAAATTATATGAATTGTGCCTTTGATGTTTTGTAGAAATTAAAGCTAACTGAGGAGTACAGAGGTGTAAAACTATCCAACATCAAAAAATAGTGGAAACATGCATGTGACATCGAACAGGTGTTTAATTTGACCAATATTTCAAACTGAAATATACTCAGATATACGTTTTTCTGCCGAAACATAAGTTTGACTGTACAGATACATACACCAAAGATGAAGGCGAAGATAACTAATATAATTCATTGCTCATTTTAGAACAAAATTTGACTATACTCAAGGGCTGAGGTAGCCATAGCCACATCATCTGATTTGGCCCATAGTTCTGACCTAATATAAGAAGAATTCTTAAAATCTACTGCAGTTGCATTATGTATGGTATGATTATAAACAGCAGCCCAAAGATTGTATCCTAACACTAGGTTTGGAATACTCGTTCAACTTCACACAAAAAGTCACCTATGGTCGACTTGGGGATTGAACCCAGAACCTTTTGCCATGAGGTGAACATGCTAACCACTGCGACACTGTGCCACCCCCTAGAACACTCTCTTTGGCCAGCAGAGGGCACCAAATATAAAGTCACAATAGACAATGGCAGTCAGCTGCCAGGCCTACAGTGTGCAGAAGATTGCAGGAGCAGGTTGTCAGAGGATTCTCCTAATCCTGAGACTGTTTGTCTGTTGTGGGAACAGGTGAGCTGACACACAATCCAGTGGCTCCAACACAGCTACTAACCCAGTGCACAAGCACCATCTGGGCAGAAGGTCTTAACATTCTTAAGCAGCCCAGTACGTCTGAGTCCTGCCCTTTGCTCAGACTTCTGTACCCAACACCACCTCACCCACTACCTCTGATTCACATTGATGCCATTTTTAACAGAGCGTGCATATTATATTTGCATGGAGGTATAAACTTCACCAACAAGCCATGGCCCAGCCTTACTTTCACAACTCCACCTTAAGTCAACTTGTACAGCACACCTGACCACATGTAAATTAAGTCATGTGTGATGGAGACAGCATATCTGATCACATGGATGAACTTGTGCTTGTTGAAAGGACTGAATATTTTGAGTACTGGTGAACTATTTGGTGAGTGATAAGGCTCTTGTCCGTCATTTGGTGACCCAAAATTATACTTTAATTTGACACAAATGTTTTACTTATTAAAAGACATAATCTGAAAAAGTATGATTCTCATAAATAAAAGGATTTTATAAAACAATTTATTGGGGCACATGCAATTTCAGAAAGCTGTGTTTTCTGACAATTTCTGTTCAAATTGTCATTTGTGGGCTCTTAAGAAAGGAAAAACTACTGCATTAGTGAACTTCACAACTCCTCTGTAAAACTATAACGCAAAGCCCCAGAGACTGAAAGTGTGCCAGTTAATTATGACCCTCCAGCGACACCTCCACTAATACATTCAGCCCTGATCATACAGCCTCAGTCCCATCACCCAGATCAAACAGGTTCAGCATAAAGTGCATTGCAATGAGGTCAGTGTTTATGTGTATTCAGAACAAAACACACACAGATAAACTCAAGCGCACACACAGCCTTCTGTCAGCACACCCATGAGCAACCACACACACCTGTCAACCTGCCTCAGTGAGTTATTTCAACACACAATAACCTGTGACATCACCTGTTCTGCACTGACCCGAGCTACTGCATGCTTTCGTAGACATAGCAGATGATCTCATGGCTTACAAATGTCTTGCTCTTAATAAATGAGCATTTCTACATGGATCTGCTTTATATATCAACTCAAGTTTAGTCAGTTTTACTTCTATAGCATTTTTTACAAAGCAGATTTACACAATCTGGGTCTGAGCCCCAATTGAGCAAGCCAACCATGAAGGAGGCGAAGAAAAAGCTTTGCCTTTGACACCGGATAACAATAACCAAAAGAAAATTAGAGTTGGGAGCTCGGTGCATATAGATAGGAGTAACAGATCTAGCATATGCATATGAAGCATGAAGTACATGGTAGTAGTGCTAGTCTGGGACAGGTGGACCACAATGACTGTCAATGGATCACTGACATTTCAGACATGTCTGGATACTAAAGGCTAACCAGATTTATTTAGAGGCAAAGTTTAATCACAAACACGATCCAAAAACATACTGTAATATCTGTAACAGGACTAGCCTAAGAACATGAACGTGACTATTTTCATTGTGAACACATACCATCCAACAAAGTGCACCACAATGAAATGTGGTAATCAATAGGGCATGGAGAGCAGTGTAGCAAGACCGTACCTTGCTCAAGGGTGCCTCATGGGTACCTGGGCCGGGACCCTCTGAACACAAGGGCTTGGATCTAACCACTAGTCTACCTGCCCCAAACTAGAGATCAGCTCATACATCATACCCTACACATAATATCAGCACTCTGATATGTGTCACATCTAACTGTTAAACCACTACTCAGCAAAACCATACTCCTCATAATATGACAGTGAAACATTAAAAGAAAGTCTGTTACTGAACAAATTCTGCAGAAAATTATTATTAATATATTACAGACACAGTTATGGAGTAATCTTATTCCAGATATGCCATTCTAGGGAAAAACAGTTCAGAGAGTGGCAATAAGAACCAGATACCTAGAGCATTTAATGCTTTAAAAAGCTATTTACCACTATTGTGCCATTATCAACATTATGTATGAAAAATCTGAATATGCATAGTTTCACACTTAAATAAAGGGAATGTATAAACCCGTGGTTTCGATCGTCACCATTGTAAAGAATCAGTGAGTTTATGTACACAGCAGCACTTCACTTGAAACCATCCTGAACAACTTTATTAAGGTCCAGATGACTGAATTATGAAGAAATCTTTAAACTCAGTGGAATTTCTTGTTAAGATATTGCTAAAGTGTTGCTGCATCATTATGTAGTGCCATATGTGGGCAGGAGAGATTCAGAGATTTAACACTGTTGGGAAGTATAGACACCCTGAGGACAGGCTCTGCGGTGTGTTTCAGTTGATATGAATGTGTAACATGGCACCAGATTCTTCAGGGGCAGCAAGAAGCAAGAACTCGTTGACCCCACCTTAAATAAACAAGTTTACATAGCCCTACAGAATGAGTAAGGTAATGTATTATTCAGGGCTTTGTAAGCCTGTTTTATTAGACACCTTACAGCTAATGTAAATACCATAAACTGCCATTAAACATCTACTTATCTGTGAAAAGTCATACACTGTTCCACTCAACTGAGTTCTATTATCCAAACTGATACAAACCAGAAATACTTTACCTGTTTTTCAAATGCAAAGTCTTCCCTCTGCTCAGAACCCTGTCTTTTTCCACTATTGCAAATGCATGTCAGTGAGTAATGCCTTTCCCCTACCCCATAACAGTAAACCAGTAGGTCACAGTTCTCTTCAGTAAATATAACTCACAATGTCCAGCATATATCTAATGTTTCACCAGTGCTGTGCCAATGCTTCTCGCTGCCTGCAGTATGACCCACATTACAGTAATACTGTGAAAGTTATGAGATCAGTAGCTCCATTGCAGTGACCACTGATTGGTCTCTAGTCCTACCCTCAGAATACCCAGGATTCCTCACTTCCACACCTCTCTGTGATCAGTCACGCTGGGCAGTCAGCCACTGGCTTAAAATCACTTCACATTGGACAACTACATGCCAACAGAGACAAACCCCTTGAGATAAATACAATATGGAGGTGATGAATTTGTAGTGCATGATGATGATAATAATAAGCAGCTTTATTTATAGAGCATTTTTTTATACAAAATGATAATAACAGGCCATTCTGAAACGTGCAGTTTGATCACACAGCACAATGCTACAGATGCTGCAATATTTGAGGGAGCGTGTAATTGGCTGCTGACTGCAGGAATGTCTACCAGAGCTGTCACCAGTGAAATTAAGGTTCAATTCTCTACCATAAGCCATCTCCAAAGGTGTTTCAGAGAATTTGGAGGTACATCCAAATGACCTCACAACCGTCAACCATGTGTAACCACACCAGCCCAGGACCTCCACCTCTAGCATGTTCACCTCCATGATCATCTGAGACCAGCCATCCTGACAGCTGCAGCAACAATCGGTTTGCAGAACCAAAGAATTTTTGTACAAACATCTCAGTGAAGCTCATCTGCTCGTCGTCCTCATCGAGGTCTGGACCTGACTGCAGTTTGTCGTTGTAACCGACTTGAGTGGCAAATGCTCACATTCAATGGCGTCTGGCACGTTGGAGAGGCGTCCTGTTCTTGGATGAGTCAAGGTTTTTACTGTTCAGGGCAAATGGCAGACAGTGTGTGTGGCATCATGTGGGTCAACAGTTTGTTGATGTCAATGTTGTGTATGGAGTGGCCCATGGTAGAGGTGGGGTTATGGTATGGGCAGGCGTATGTTATGGCAACAAACACGCATGCATTTTACGGATGTTATTTTGAATGCACAGAGACACTGTGATGAGTTTCTGAAGCCCATTGTTGTGCCATTCATCCATGACCATCACCTCATGTTGCAGCATGATGATGCTCGGCCCCATATTGCAAAGATCTGTACACAATACCTGGAAGCTGAAAACATCCCAGTTCTTGCATGGCCAGCATAATCATCACCACCGGACATGTCTCCCATTGAGTGTACATGACCGCATGTTCCAGTTCCTACCAATATTCAGCAACTTCACACAGATATTGAAGAGGAGTGGACCAACACCATATAACATATGTTCACTGGAACAGTACTCAGCTAGACTTTCTCCCTTTCAGGTATGTATCAAACCATTTTAGAACTGTCCCTGACACAACACAAGATTATATGCAGCTCAGGAGAAAGGTATGATCTTCTGTGTCAAATTTTGTGCTTAAATCAAAATGAACCCGAACCAAAACTCTGTTTTCATCTGCACTGACTGAGATCTGAATGAGATCATTCACTATCTGTGTCTTGACCTAAACCCTGACTGGAATTTGTTGTGTATATTATTTTTATTTAGGTATTCATTAATTTGTGCGCAGACTACTTTGTCTAAGACTTTACTTAAGAACAGCTGGTTTGAGATTTGTCTAAAATTACTTAATTTAGATTAAGGGATCCAAATATTTTTTCTTTAGTATTGGCTTTATTACAGCTACAGCTATCTGCAGTTTACGATTTCTAAGACATTAGGAATAATATTTTCTAGAACCTGTTTAAAGAATGTAGTTGCAATGGGGTCTAGAATACATGTTGACAAATTTAGTTGACAAATCAAGTCATTCAGTTCCGTTTCAGATATCTTTTTAAAAGTATTTATTGTAAATGTAGTTTTAGTGATTAGTTGTACTTTAGGGTTTGGTTTTGTTCTGTTTGCTCAAATATGAGTAATATATATATATAAAACTCTAGTCTTGTTACTATTTTCATTTATTATGTTTGAAATTTTTTCTTTCTTTATGTATATTTGTTATATCACCAATGCAATCTTTTAGAATTTGATTATGTATTATCAGCTTACTTCTTCTCCACATCCTTTCTACCTTCCTTTTTTGTACTTCATTATTTTTCCATGGCATGATAAAACTGCGAACTAATTTGATCTTTTGTTTCACTGTATAGTACAAAAAATTATTCAGAAAAATAACAAACTGGTGTAAATATTGTATTATCTGTGCAATATCTGTGTTTTTCTAGGCTGTCACATGCATTACAGCCTTGCCAAACAGTCCAACAATACTAAAACCCATGAGCCTTGTCCGTGTGTGTGTAGGTGTGTGTCTGCATGTTTTGTTAAAAAGTTCAACGGCTATCAGTCCTTATCTCTGTATGCAACAAAATTACATTACAAGGTTGGACTGTACCTTGATGAGGTGCTTGTTGACCCATTTGGTGAAGGTTTTTTTCTGTACCCTGTCCCGTTCATCTGCAGGGGAACAGAGAGAGAGAGAGAGAGAGAGAGAGAGGGAGAGGGAGAGAGAGAGAGAGAGAGAGTTAATGTTGGAACAGCAGGAGAACTGCAGCATCGTTATTTCAGCTTGTATTATTTAGAGGCTCCTCCCCAACCTTATGTTTTTTGCAGACAGAGTTCTATAAACAGAGTTCTAAATACAAAAAAAACAAAAAACAGCAGTAATTCACATTTCTCCACTTCTCACATTACAACACCGATGCGACTAGCAGCCAATTACAGAAAATCATAAGGCAGTACAGAATTGGCTATTTTAGGATGAGCCTGAAATAAAACTAGAAACTAGGCTGAAAGTCAAAAATAGAACAGTTTGTTAAGGGAGTCACAATGGCTCTGACTCATATGAGCCATATACCAATCTGCCATAACATTAACACCACCCTCATGCTACCGAAACAGCACTGACTGTGGTGCATTCGAACTCCTTTTTTTTTATTAAAGACAACAATAACATTTTATGCAACCGGAGCACCTCATTGGGATCGAACCAGATAGGCTAGCCTTCAATTCCCACATGCATCAATGAGACTTAAGTTCCCATGACCCTGTGGCCAATTCACCAATCGTCCTGTCATAGATATATGGGGTCCTCGACTTAAGAGAGGGTTCCATTCCTCAACGTACATTGTAAGACAAATTTTGATGCAACACCACTTTACATAAGTGCCTACGTGTGTAATTCCCTGGGACCATTCCTGTCAGTCCACCAGAAGGAGAGACACACCCAGAGTGTTTTATTATATTTACTTTCACTTTTGACTTGTAAATCATTAAAAAAAACTGAGTTTGGGGCAGCACTGAAACCACAAATCATCATGAGTCGAGTATGTCCTAAGTCGAAGGCCCCCTGTACTAACTACTGCACACCTGGAACACTCCATAAGACTGAGTCTTCTAGCCATCACAATAAGGCCTTTGTAGAAGTAGCTTAGACCCTTACACTTGCCCATTTTTCCTGCTTCCAGTACACCAGTTTCAAGAACTGACTGTTCACTTGCTTACTACTAAATCCCACCCCCTGACAGGTTGTAATGAAATAACTAAACAGTCAGGGATTTTTCTTTTATGTGACAGGGGTGTTAATGTTATGGCTGATTTGTGCATATTCCATCAACTGCAGCAGTTTCATTTGGGTGCATAGTTATCATATCATGCACACTTATTTTAGCATCATTATCTCACTCTCAACCCTATTATGGAATGTAGGAATCTATCAGTGGTTTTCTAAAGCATTGTTTACAGCATAAGCAGGCCTGCATTCCTTCACAAAGTACAGCATCAGTCTGATCTCAGGACGTGTGTATCCCATGTAGAATTATATATTTTAAAAATGGTCTTTATGCACATTTATCCAGTCTAATTTATTAACACATGTCAGTAGATGCCTTTAAAAAGGTCTGTGGATCTTATGTTACTATGAAACTTTAATTCTGAAAGTGACCATTTGTCAGTGTGATCACACGAATGTGACCTCTGCATTTAATCCATCCACATGCAGAGCAGCAGGCAGCTATGAACAGCACCCAGAGACCTGGACCAGGACTATAGCATGCAACTGTATGATCACAAGGGCAAGGGCAATTGTTTTTCATGCAGCAATTGAAGCAAAAAGTGCAGAGATGCCTGAAATCCCAAGTGGGAACACTTTACATATTGACAAAAAAACACAAGTGTAAAAGTTCAGGTTCAGTGCAAAATTTATGAGAAGTTCAGAAAACCATATCAAATAGTTACAGCAATATTAATTTGTGTAGGCTTCTAAAACTCTTGATTAGACCAATGCTGAAAGTTGGGCAGGTCTGGTAGGACATGGGGAGGGGAACACTATTGTAGTCAAAACCATGATCATAAATAAAATAATACTGGATCCTAATTCTTTAAAAACCTCCAAAGTTGCCTGTTGTTCCCACTGAATTGTGTTCTAAATATTTATAGCATATATTCATTTAAATTGTTGTTGTAGAATATTTTACACTAATCAAAGTAATACATGTTTTATGTAAATTAAGATATTTTACATTTTAAAATATATATCCACTAGTTTTCAGTTTCTTACAAACTTTTGTGTTTATTTGATCCTACATAAACAAATAAGTAAATAGCTCTTTTTTTTTACCGGCCATAATATTACAGTAAGTGGTCTTAGGTCTCTGTGTGGAACCTGCTGAACATGTTGTTATTGAGTTATAACTACTCATGTCTTTTTCATTACTTATTAGATGATGGCATCATGCTCTATGTGTCTGGACAAAATATTTACCTCAGTTCCTTATCCTAAGGCCCATAATTCACAATTTCAACTATTTAAACAGAACTAATCTCTGACACTGTCTGTGGTCATCTTCTTAAATTAGGTTTGGGTAAATGCAAAATGGAGTTGAACATACTCAGAAGTGCAATTATGAATCATTTCATAATAAAACAGTTTAATGTGATGGTGAGAATGGGTTCCCAACTTTTGAAAGACCAGTTTTCCATTGTTTTTTCCTGTAAGCTTTCTTGGGACAGTTGCCCTTTCAAATAGACCAGGGCTCATGAAAGCTGTGTGTGTACAAGAGACTACAACTGTACTTCTATAGCAACAAACAGCATGAGAACAGCTGACTATGGTTTTCAGCCCAGCCCAGCCATACCACAAACATTCGACAAGTTGAAACATTTTGAGAAAAGTGTGAGTTGTTCAGTTTCAATGACATCAACTGCCAAACATACACTTTCATTACTAGTTCTGTCAGCTTCACACACCCAATGTAAAGCTCTA
Organism: Lepidarchus adonis; assembly: GCA_037576955.1. NCBI lineage: Eukaryota > Metazoa > Chordata > Actinopteri > Characiformes > Lepidarchidae > Lepidarchus > Lepidarchus adonis. The sequence goes on from JBBIGC010000137.1 coordinate 14,330,820, forward strand.
GACGTACAACGTATTGGCTGATCAACTACATCTGGGGTAAGGGGAGCAATATACACATTCATTTTTCAGCCAGTTTAAAATATAAAAAATTAACAAAATATCTTCAAGTGCTTCTTAAACAGGAAACATTCTAGTAACAGATTGAGACAGAGATAAAAGACAGAAAAATAACATTTCCTGACCAAAACTCTGTAAGAACGCACATACGTAGCTGACCGTATAAGAATCAGGTCCATGCCTTAGGTCAACCTGCCGAAGCAGTGAGGTACGCAGGCCCAGAATAGAACCTGATCCCAAAGCCCGTGTGTGGCTTTCATCCATCCCAGGCAGGTCCCCCTCCCCTTTCTTTCTCTCCTTCTCATTCTCTTTTCCTTCTCCTACCACAAGGGCCTCCGTTGATGTGGTTGCTATGGTGACTCTGAGATATGGAGAGACCATGTGGTGTAGAGTCTTACTGGCCCACTTCCTTTCTGAGATATGCACACATTACATCCTACTCACAAATTTGTTAAAAACACACATTCTAAACAAATGCTCAATTTCTAAACTGTGATTCACTTGCACTGTTTTTTTCATTAGCCATCACGTCCATTTCACTAAAGGAAGGATTAGCTGTGGTAACTGCACAGTCAGTCAATCTCCCCTTTGCAAAACAGGATTTTAGACACAGGAAATTCAGGTCAAGCACTTTAATGAGGTCTTTCTTTAGAACAAGTTGCAAAGACACAATGAAACTAGAAAACACCAAATTTCTCTTCTCTTTTGCAATACTTTCCCACCCTGGAACATGCTTGACTGGTTTTTCAACTTAAGAAGTGTGAGGCATTCTTAACTATTCTGTATTGAAAGCCCTGCCAGTACTTTTAACAACACATAGAACCTGTGCAAAAGTCATGTGTGTCTGGGAAGGTCATAACATTAATTTCAGTTACAACACTATTACATTAAGATGACTACATTTTTGGCACTCATCAGCAAAACTGACTTCTCCTCCCAAGCCCAGCTGCCCAGCTACAACTTGTAGACCAGTAGTTCCTAGGCTGATCCTCAGAGACCCCTAGAAAGCTGATGTTTTGCTTCATCATTATGCACTGGGAGCAGGATTGAAGCAAAAATGTAGACCGTATGGGTGTCCCTGATTTCCATTTCCATTTATACATATGGTCAAGGTCCTTTTCTAGAGTGTCTGACAAGTTTAATCATGTTACAGAGATACAGGGAAGTGTTGCCCACGGCATCACATTCGTGTAGCATGGTTAGCTTGCCCAGACGAGTAATCAAACCCCAGTCTGCTTCAAGGGAGGCAGTGGTGTTACCCACTATGCTACAGCAACCCATTTCAGAACCGCTGTCCTAAAAGTAAGGCATCTTCTGCAGTAGAACAAAGCAAACACAAAGAAAGGATAAGAGATGCTTCTTCCTCCAGTACTTGCTACCCAATACCTCCACAAGCAGACACAAAGCTCTTGGTAGGTGCGTCCCAAAAAGGCTGTTCACACACTACGTCACTGTGCCGTACCACACACCCCCTGCTCTCAATAAAAGCATGGCATAAAAATCTAGTGCACTGACGTTCACCCAGACTCTACTCTTGCTCCACATAAGCAACACACATAAACACACAAACACACATAATAACACAAACACATAAAGACACAAACGCATGTCAAACCCGGCACACAGATACTGACCGATGCAGCACATGAGTGTGTGCAGGTGCGCATTGAGCCTCTGCTCGTTATAGTAGTCTGGCCACATTTCTCTTTAAGTTTTATTCCTCTTTTTTTTCTGTTTCCATTTGCTTCCTCTGCTGAACCATGTTCTGTACAGACGCCTGATTAATCCAGCACCCACGGATAAAAGTCCAGAGAGGAATCAGAGCGCAAGCAAAATCCACAGCCCTGAAGGAAAGTCGGTAAGTGTGCGGCTTGCTTGCTGTCCATCTGCTATGGCCGCGGCCATGTCAAAGCTGGGTTCGGCGCAGCTCTCTGGCGCACACGTGTGTGTGTGTGTGTCAGAGTCACAGGGAGCTCCTCCCCCACCACTAAATAGGGCTAAAGTTCCCCTATGCACGCCGAGTACTCTCAGTTCATCCAGTTCCCTCAGAGCACACAGAGGTAGAAGCTCTCTCACTCACTTTCTTTTTTCTCACGCCACTCACAACCGGCAGGGCGGAGGGGGTCGCTGAGTCAGTCCTCCTCTTTTAGTATGTACAGTTGCAGTCACAGAAGTTCCTGGAAATTTCTCAACCACCTGCACGGCACCAACATGTACGTCTTTGAAAGTTTAAGAGTGAAGGCAAGAGGAAGTTCCTGAAACGGATAGGTGTGGCATAAAAAAGTTGATAATACAGAGCGTATACCAGGTCTTTCCACGTGCCTCTTTATGTCAGGCTGTGTGTTTTCCAGCATGCCACACTCCAATTTCAGCTTTTTGCCAAGCTTACAACAAGTGGCTACCCACCAATGACCAGATGTTTTCTTTTCTAAGAATGCTGTAGGAACCTAGTCTAAGGCATCTACAGCTTCCCACTCTCTTGTCCGATGATGTCCCGTTGACCACCACAATGAAGTAGCATATTTTGATAGAAAAACACCTTTTTGCCTTAACTGAGCAAGATGGTCTCATTCATCGAGGTGAGAATGAGAGAGGAGAAGCAGAATGAAAGTGAAAGGAAGGCCAGGTGACCAGAGGGCGAGGGATGGATTAAGATGACCAGGGGATTCCTAGGAACAAGTGGATCACACAGGGCTGCTCACAGACATTGAGTTTTTTCAGGGCAAGATGAATAATGGATAGCGAGTGGGGGTGAGGTAATAAAGTACACGAACAGGATGCATGGGAAGAGAAAGGAGCATCTGGAGCAAAGTCACCATCCAAATCTTGTCCCTCTAACAGCTTCTGACTCCGTTCTCCTTTCACTAAAGGTGGCCCACTAAACACGAACAAATGAGCAGATAGGAGTGTGTCGGCAAAACCGCAGCAGCCACAGTCCAAATAAATCCATCATACGATTTGTGATGACATCACGTCTAAACACAGCAAGGCACAGAGGCAGCCAATCAGCAGGTCAGATCCCAGTCAGCATTTTAGAAGGTCCTGAAAGTTGTCAGTCCTTTCGATATCCTGATTAAAGTCTCGCCACCCAAAGACGACTATGCGCATGCCTGTGGCTTGTAAACTCACTCGATTGGCTCACACTCCCTCAATCAGAGCTTCATGGGGAGAGTAGTAGTGAACCCCCTTCAGTCATTTCTCCTTCTCCTCCTGTATCACGAATGTGCTTTCCGTCAGCATGCGCTCCTTCCTCCTCCTCAGCCTCTCTGCTCTCTCATCTGTGCAGTTGCCTTTGCAAGCTTTTCCTCAGGTTCCTCAGATTTGTGAGTGCGCTTTCGATCCTTTCCCCTGCAGCCCTCCAAACTATAAATATCAGACAGAGCTTACGCTAAGAGCTAATGCCACACAGTACGCTTATCCCTCCCCTCTCTCTCTCTCACTCACTCTCGTTATCACGTCTAATCTCTCTCTCTGTTGCTCTGTGTTGCCGTCCAGTCAGAGAATCGCCCATATTTCGTCCCACCTCTTTTCATAGTGCTTTCTTTCAGTTTCACTGTCATTCTTTTTCTCCTCGTCCATGCGGGCAGTGCCACTTGGAGGCTGGCACTGTGTGCGTCATCCCCCATTGCTTCCTCTATTGTCCCTCAATGAGCAGCAGGACAAGCTAAACAGGCAAAAATTCTAGGGAAGTTCCGACCGAGTAGTGACACTCCAATAGGGTACGAGTGCTCATGCTGAGTTTGAGAATGGAGCAGGCCCGGATAGAGACGGCTCATATTTGGCTACTACATTAATCCCAGCAATTAGCAGACCTCCCCCAGGTCAGCCTACTGCCATCATCCGATTAGCTTATATTCAATTTGGGCTCCTTGTGACCGTGATGAGCAGGCACAAACTGAATCAACATAAAAACATCTATAATAGTGCAGATAGCCTATTTATACAGCAAAACTGTAAAAGACGCTCAGCAGTGTTATGACAGCATAGGGGCTAGAGAGGTTTCTACGCATTGTTTGATGGAAAATTGAGTGAGATAGTGGTGGTGAATTGTACATAGCATACCTCTGTGCATACAAGAGTCTGCAGCACTATTTCCTTCCAAAAGGGGGATTTACCTAAAGGGCTACTGAGAGGAAATGGCTTGGACTATGTGTATACACAACTCCTTGTGGCCAGAACTGGGAAATGCAGGCAGGAAAACAAGTCTGCACTGGTCATCATGCCTAGACCGTATCTTTACAGCCCTGAATGCTTTATGAGACAAATAAATTATTTTAGATAATAATTATCACAGCAAGTAAATCACCTCATTAACTGCATCACAATTCTCAATTTAATAGTTAACCAACTAATAAAAGTAAAATAAAGCATTTTAACCATATTCAAGTGCTCCCATTTTCCCATTTCACAAAATATGTGACTCTGCTAATTTCAGAAAAAATTATTTGTGGCTGAATTCATATCGGTCACACAAGTTAACACAGCTTTATTACAAACAGGACACATCTAGGACTTCGTGACTGTTGATCGGTGACAGAATAAGCCAGTGCACTAAACCGTTTAACACTGAAAGTCTATTAGGCCTGCAAGGCTGAACTAGATGATCAGTGACACACTGTAGTGAGTGAATCACACCCTACTGTGAACGTGGCTCTCTTGTCTTTCAGATAGTGCTGTGTATTTTTAGAGGCTGAGCAAAAAAGAATGGGGCCCCATGACAAAAAGTATAGAATATAATATATAGTTTATAATGCAAGTAATTTAGTATGACCTAAATGTTACAAATGTCAAAAACGCATGCACACACGCACACACACTGCAGCTGTTGGCCTCCACCCAGCCCAGCCCAATGTTCTGCCACATAGACTGCTTCCTGTTACAGCTAATAATAAACCAAGTGTTCCTGTATTTCATGGCCCATATGCACAGAAACTGTAAATATCTAATATCTAACCCATAAGATAACCCATGTCAGAAAACACAACCTACTTCTGTCTCGCAAACATACAAACATACACAGCCCAAAGAAACAGTGCCCCAGCTGTCTAGTCCTTTTACCGACTTTTCCACTAATGTGAGCAGAAGTGTGTTACATAAAGAGAACCAGGCGGCTGGATAATGTCACATTTCCCCAAAGCCTCAGCACAGATCCAGACTGGGCTGCCACAGCAGCACCTCATCCCTCTGATCTTATCCACATTGATCAGTCAGGCTAGAGTGTTCCATCCAAACCTGACACATGTCAATTCATATTCAACATCTTCAGGACAATCTGTATAGTGTCCTCACCCTTGGTCACCTCTGTCCTTAAACTTCCCTTCAACAGAAAAACCAAGACCGATATTCCATACCAAGGCTAATAACCTAATGTTACAATATAGCAGCATTTCTGTCATTCATGTTATGTACATATATGTCCAAGGGTTTCTAGACACCCCTTTAATTTAATGAATTAGCCGCACCTATTAATGACATGAATGCTCGCATATTGCACACACACAGCTGGTATAATCTCCAAAAAACAGCATTGCAAATGGAATGAAGCTCTTTGGGGCAGCTGCACATGAGTCTGTGGTCACCATGCCCAATGCTTTTTGGATAGATGGAAAACCATCCAGCACCTTTAAGCTATAGTGGCATTTGTAATCAAGGAAATAAATAATTCTGTTTCTGTATGGCCCTACAAAAGCTCTTTGTGGCTGAATGCAATCGAACCCTCAAAGCAAAGTTCCAAAATCTAGTGTAAAGCCATAACAGTATAGTAGATGCTGATAATGCAGCAGGGCAATGGACAAATCCCAGTTGATACTCTTGACTTCAAAAGGAATGCGTGATGTACAGGTCACTACAAACCTTTGACCATACAGTTTGTTATTTACTACACAATCTAGAAGAAGCTAAAAGAATAAGAAAGATGGTAAGAGACCAAATTGCAGTCATGAGTCAATTATTAGAATTAAAGCAAGAAAAATACACAGGAAGAGGAGGGGCTTGAGGTGGAAGTCAGCAGGGAAAGGGATTTTAAACAGAGAGAGCAAGAGCAAGAGCGAGCAAGCAAAAGAGAGAGAGGAGGGTAAGAGGGACAAAGAGAGTGAGAGACCATTTAATACAGAAGAGGGAGGTTTCAATACCATGGAGACCAGCAGCTGTCCGTCTGAGCCTGCGTCTACGGTATAGCCACACCCCAGCTGCCGTCAAGAAGTGTGCCGCCACAAACAGCACAGGGGTCAACACGGCTGGGTCTGAAAGATCCATCCTGCTTCAGACCCTCCCTTCAGCTTTACATACGTCTGAGACCACAATGTGTATAACACAGCTGAAGCGACTTTACCCAGAGCAGGTGAACTCCATCGACCCTCCACTCCCCTGCACTAGTGGTCCGAGTCTCTCAGTGTTGCAGCAGGTTATAAAGTCCTGTGAGCTAACAGCATCTCCTGGCTTTTCCCTTTATGTCTCTTGTACGTTTACTGCCTCTATTAGAAGACAACTCTTCAGTTCCCTCTTAACCTCACTATGTCAGAAGACAAAACAGGAAGAAAAGAGAATCTCGACGTCACTCTTTTTACTTTTCGGTCTCTCTGCAACTTGGTCCAACTTTGAACAAGACACCGATGAGACTGACTGTCCCAACTGAGTCTGTTCACTTTCAGACTCTCTCTCTCTCGCTCTCCCTCTTACTCACTGTCTCTGACACTCTTTCAATGAATTCCTTTCCTGTGAAACAAGCCCCTGGCTTTTAGCTGTTGCTCCAGCCGGTAGGAAAAATAATAAAACAGGAGTGAGAGAACACAACAGAAATCAAATTCAGCCCAAAAAAATAAACATGGCAACATGAAGGTTTCTCCTTCCTGTTATAAAATGTGCCCATGTAAGAGCAAGTGTATGTCAGTCTGTCTGTCTGTTTATGCCTGTGTATCTCTGTTGCTATGAGTACGCACTGCTGCTCACCACCACACATCACATGGTGGACATCCTCAGTGTGTGGCGTGAACAACTGGCTGGGTTTGACTGACACTGAAGTGGCACATAGTGTTGAAGGGAGTGTGGTGTATGTGTGTCCTCATCGTATCTGATGACTGTTCTCATGTAGCTCACACATGCAGAGAGAGAACCGTCCTGCCATCGGCGGCTCTGGGGGCTCTCAGAACACTGCTTGACAGGAAACAGAGGCGGCGAACATGTAGTAAGTATCAGTAGAAGAGTGCTGGATTGGACAGAGACGCTCATTAGCTTGCATTAGCTGTGCTGAAGGTGTTCTGTTATATGCTGCTCTAGTAGTGCAGGATGTCTGCATGGGCAGACTGAACAAGAGCAGTGAGTCAGCATGCACAGACTGGAGGCCTGGGAGTCTTACTCACACCACAGAACAACGTCCACGGGGGGTGATGGAGAGAATATCAAAGTAAAACTAATGTGCTGTGGACGTTCAAATGGCACCGTCTCAGCAATGGCAATGTGGCTAACACAGTAGTTAGTCTGCTCCCTGTGAAAGCCCCAGCAAACACCCCAGGCAGGGGACTTCCACTGTCTGTTTACCCAGCATTCTCACTATCCTCTTTTTCACCACAGCAAACTAGATCTGCTCATCTCCAAACCTCCACCACACCATTGTGCCTTTCCAAAATCTAGAGGGAGAGCAGAAAGCAAAGCGATGAAGATTGACAGTACAGAGAAGACTCGGCTCACCACTGAAGGCAAGAACAATCACAAGTGCGGAAGGAGTAACCAACACAAATCTGTGGTTGAATGTGTGATGCCACGGTGTGACAGCAGCTACTCTTGTGGCTTAACCTTAACAGAGCCCTTAAGTCACAAGATAGTGATAGTGACCGAAAGTATTTTAACCCAATGCCAAAAAAAGAGTGTATGGTATATATTCGGCAGCAAATGAACAGTCAATTCTTGAATTCCATGTGCTGGAAGCAGGTAAATAGTTGACCATAAAGATCTGAGCAACTTTGTCAAGGGCCTTATTGCAAAGGATAGACAACTGAGTCACAGCAAGTCTCATGGATGCCAAGGAAGACAACTGATAAAACCGCAAACGGGTCATGAACACTCAAGGCTCATTGATGCATGTGGCATTTAAAAGCTAGGTCCAAAGTCTGGTCCAATCCCAAAGAGGAGCTCCTGTTGCACAAACTGTCAATGTTGGCTCCAACAGAAAGGGGTCAGAACACACCATGCACCAGTCAGAGCTGTTTCAGCTGCATCAAGAGGACATACTAAATTTCAGGCAGATGGTCGTAATGTTATGCCTGTCAAATGATGCCTGCTAACTCAACCTTCACACAGCAATAAAATTAGTTTTCAAAAGAATACACAATGTCCCCATGCTTTTGGGCATGGTATATACCCTGAAAATAATTGTAAAACCATGACCTTCATGCTTCAGAGCTGTTAATAATAATAGAGCAGAACATTACATGCTCTCACTTCTGCTCTCCCAGCTGGAGGACCATACATTCATACCTTGGACACACTGTACACATCAGAATGCGTGAGTGCACACACACACACACACACACACACACACACACACACACACACACACACACACACACACACACACACACACA
>JBBIGC010000137.1:14347889-14359911 GCA_037576955.1 Lepidarchus adonis
CACACACACACACACACACACACACACACACACACACACACACACACACACACACACACACACACACACTCTCAGATCCAGCTACAGTAGAATTTGATGGTTTTGAAATGTTGCTTTTCACATGTGGGTCTTTCTATTTTGTTTTTGGTTCATTACTAACCTGCAGAGTTGGACAATAGACCCAGTGTGTGATATTAGTGTACCCCACCCACCCACACACACGCAAGCCTTCTGATCCATATGGTCAGCACACATGCCTGATGCCCTCCACTCTGGGCATGAACAAATGCCTACCCCATGATCCAGGATTGAATTACAACACAGAAATAAACACCACACCGTTTTCAATTAAGATGCTAAGAAATAGAAGGTGGGCAGAAAGTGAGACGCTACTAATGTAATTTGACTTTTTTTCCAAACAGATGGCGAGAGGCCTTAACGAAACAGCACAATGGAAGGGAAAAAAATGCTTGGCCTTCACAAGGCAGTCATGTGGACACAAGGAGAAAGAGAAAGAGAGATGATAAGGAAGCTACTCCCTTTAAACAAATCTTGTTCAAACCATTCACCTCAGCCACACCAGGAATACACCCTTATATTTTCAACACACACAATCTCTCGTCACCACTGAAACCTTCAGGCAGGATTACATGGAGAGTGGCACTGAATACACACACCCAAACATAAGACCAATTATCTCACCAAACTCTTTTGCTGTGGTTCAATGCACAACAAAGCAACAATAATCGGCTAGTGACCTACAGCTGGAGCAGCAATACATTATCTGAAACGGGGGATACCCGGGGGGAATTTTTTGTCTTTTCTGAGCTAGGGTATCCATGACCACTTTGAGGCAAGCAACTTCAAGGGCCTGAGGGGGAGGAGCATATAGTGACACAGCTGACCATGGCCTTGGTCTGCTCCACCAACAGCTGCAACAGCATCCCTGTTTCAGTAAAGAGCCTGTCTCTTCATATCCAGCACTAAAAACCATTGTACTACGCCTGCTGAAAAGTAAACTTGCCCCTGATCAACTCTATACAATTCTCCTTTGGTCTTGACGTCAATTGACCAGTAACTTGGCTCTTATCAGACTCTAGGCTAAGCACAAACAATGGATTTAAGTAAGTCCATTAAAACTAGCAGTATGAATAGGGACAAAAGAGATGTGATACGGAGTCTCACTCTTTTGTAGAATAGCTACTAGCCATGTGGTAACTAGAAAAGCTGATGGAACCAACCTTTTTTTTCTTCGAGGTCCTGAAGATATTGCTTATATGATGCTGCAGCGCTCATTTCAACTTAGCCACATGAAGGATGGGAAATAGGAAAAAAAATCTGTGAAAGAGTGGAAAAAAGCGGAAGAGAACGACTACACTGGTGTCAGACAGAGCAGGAAAAAGGGCCGGCCTTAGCTGGCCTTGCGGCTCTGTGTAATCCACAAGGTCAGAGTTCCAGGGTCATTGTGAAAATCCAAATCTGTCTTTTCTCCGTCTCTGTTCTTCTGTTCTTCTTACGCCTTAAGAAGCAGGCTAGCAAATCAAGAGTGTGTACTCGTCAGTAGTCTGGTAACTCTGAAAGAGCTGTGAGCTCTGAGCCGGATAGAGGAACTGTACTTTGACCACAAGACAGGTGATGTCACTGCTACAGCCAGACCATGTGCTTTACTCCCTGCATGATTCAAGCTCTCTGTGTGTGTGTGTGTGTGTGTGTGTGTGTGTGTGTGTGTGTGTGTGCGTGCGTGTTTACACAATTGAGTGAGTGATATGTCCATGTGCGAATAAAAATGAGAGGGTGTGTCCTTCAGTTTTTCAAGCAGCACTCACCCATATCTATTAACTTTGCACACAATAGCACACAAGCCCCTCCCACTTTCTTCCTTGTTCCACAAGAGAGCCCACTTCAACAAAAGAGCTGCTCTGCACAAGGCAGCACGTGAACATGCTGAATCGCCCAAAAGCAACAGGATTACACAGAAATATGAAAACCCTTTAAAAAGCACCTTTTGTCCAATTTTTCTCCAATGTTGACCATCAACCCTAGCAAATCATTAACATTACAGCTCCCCTCTAATCTCACTTTCTGTACACAGTGTATATCAAAAGACACCCTACAATAGCTCACAACAGTGGTAGACGTTTACACCACAGACAGCAGCCACAAATGAGCACCTGTAACTGTAAGCCAATCATATTCCATTCCAGAAACTGACTGAAAATGTCTGGTCTTTAAGACACAACAAGATGTGGTACCGCACAAACCCACTAAACCAAAAAACACACTCTAAAGCATTTTATCACGCAGACAGCTTTTAGTGTTTTCTCCTGCTTACATGTACCATTCAACATTCCCATGTAAAAGAATCACAAGCAGTGTTTTTAGTTGACAGCTTGTAATTAGCAGTGATTAGTGAGGGGATTGAGGAGAAGAGAGAATCATTCTTGGTAGCTCATGCACAAATAAAAAGCAGAAGCTGTTGGGGGAACAAAGCCATGGAAAGCAGAGTGTCCTATGGGACAGGGCCGGAGATGCAGCGGATGCTTTGATATGGCTCTTCCTCACAGGATATTAAACAACATTATGGATTTAATAAAAATTAATTAAAATATTAAAATTTTAATTTTTAATTTAATCAAATCACCATGCCTGTGGCTCAAGCATCAATATTAACTGAAGAAATGGAAAACAGTTTAAAACCTCTAAAAATAATACATAACCAATATAGTCAAACCCCATTAGCTCGCCAAATTCTCCTCTCACCCTGAAAGGCTGCAGAAAAAAATTCCTTTCATGTTTTAAACCGTTTCTCCATCTATAGCCCACCAAACTTGGGTCGGTGTTAGTGATGTTGCCTAGAACGTGGTCAGTTGTGATAATTCTGTAGGTCGGCTGCTGCTGCTACTGGTGGGCGGGCGACACTAACGTACAATGGACCAATCACTGATTCCTCCAAACTGTCTGTTTGACTGAAGGCTGGTTGGTAGGTCCTGTCCACACTCTGCCTCCACTAGTATGACCAAGTTGTATGTTCCATTTTAATTTGGGCCTGAAGACTACTACAGTATTAGTGATGGCTTCAATTCTGAGTTTGTATACAAGTTTGTGAATTAGACCAAAAATTCCTTAAAAAAAAAAAGAAAAAAAAAGAAAAGAAACTTGCATTCTCTGACTGGTGAGCAAAAAATTTGCATCCATTATGGCAAAAACTTGACAAAGATGCAGCAAAATATCACTGATGTTTTTACTGCTCGACTTAATCAGCCCATAGTCATTAGGCTTTATTTTAGAATTATATTAGAATTATTATTTTTTTAATCTGTCAAAGAAATGGGGTTCAAAGAATCGTCACTAATCCATTTTGATAGCTTGGCAACATGCCTCTTGACAAATTTAGGGCCCAGACCAATCGGGGCAAGCTAACGAGGTTTGACTGTAGTTCTACCACCAGCAAGTACTGAAGATAGGAGAGCCTGTCTACAATCATCAACAGATCTCGAGAGCATCAAGCATGTTCATTATAGCAACGCAGAAAAGCATGAACCTCACACTTCTTTTCCATGAAGTAAAACATGCTGACAAAAAAAATTACTTTGAATTGAACTGATTGCTCTAGCAGCACAAATATACAGATGATCTGCATGGGAACAGAATAGAGTGAATGTTTTGTATTACCTGTATCAGAGCAGCACCAGAAGCAGGATTTACATGGAAGAGAAAAAGAAGAAAATTGTTAGTTTCTGATCCCTACTACAGTAAAAAGAAATGCATTGGACTAAAGGTAGATAGAAGCAAACCAAACACATGAAGTGGTACACAGATATTTTTTTATGTACATATCTGCCGAAGTTGCTTTCGATTCCAGTACAAATATTATGACAAAATGTAGACATGATCTACCTGGATTAGCAATATTAAGTAACATAACATTTATTTCTGTAGAGTTACAAATGCATTTAATGATTGAATGGTTGCATTACATTTGGTTCTTAATACACCAAAATTACTTTCCCTTAACCTAAGAACTGTAGAGAACTTCCAAATGATTACTGAATAACCACATCTTCAAAATACACCTTGGTCAATAACTTTATGTTCCATATTAACAAACCTCCTAAAATTTCTCACAATCTCCTACATTTCTATAACTGGCACATGCAAACAAATAATACTTTTAACACTAAATTGTTAAAGGTCAAAAACAGGCTAAAAGCAAAAGGAATTTCTCAGTAAAAAAAAAACATAGTAAAAAGTAAAGTACAATTAATTGTAGATATGTCAGACCAATACTTCAGATAATGCATTATTTTGGTATCAATAAAAATTGATTAATTGTTACACAACTACTACAAATATATATATATTTAAAATTAATGTAAAGGCTAGCTTCAACTCTGGTAGGATCTCAGTGGATTTACAGCTCTTAAGTTTAGGTTTACTAGTGTGAGCGGTAGATTTTCTTTGGACTTTCTTTCAAAATGATAAAGTAGGAACACGCAATGATATCGTAACCATGACAGTATTGGCAGATATTTGGTGGAATATCAGCATTGATTTATATGTACAGGTAAAATATTGCCATGGGCCTATAAATCCCACATTGGTACATGCCTAATTTTCTGAGTGACATTTTTCGGGCTACTTCATTGTTCCTTTTACTATTGTGGCTGCAGTGTTAAAGAGTCCACTTTCTGATTCTGTGCTCTGGTTCCTATGCAGAGCTTCCTTGCAGTGCGTAACAGTGCTGATGCTGGGAAACACTCCCATCCCCCGCACAGCAGCTTGTGCTATTGCTGCAGACAAACACATTCCACTGCACTTCACACAAAGGTGCATCGGCTGGGCCAGAACCACCAGCATGTAATCAGTGGGATAAGAGCAAAAAAACAACCTGGTTCCACTGAGAGTATATGCATACACACACATGTGTGGGCACACACGGAAACAGGTGAGTTGCAGCCAGACTGGCAGGAAGCCAGCAGCAGGAATGTCTGGAGTCAGCTGGATACAGTGGGAGGCATCAGATGAAATGAATAATCAAAGCTACGGTGCGTGTACTCAGACAACCATCTATACCGGTGAGCCCAACAATGACGCGTGACTCAGCTCTATAATCAGTAAACACAATTATTCTCTGGCTCCTGCATTGTGGCTTAGTTATTTTCCTGGGGACTCACTGCCACTGCTCACACACACTCAAACATACATTACCAAACGGAGAAAAAAAAGAACAAATCAGGGCAGATGGACAGAATGAGAAGAGAAGGTACTGGCTGTTGATCAGGCCTCATGTTGGGGAGATTACAATAAGGGTGCAAAGGCAATACTGAAACAATCCCAAATGAGATGGATGGTTGGGGGAGGAAGAGAGCGAGAGAGCACGTGTGAGAGAGAGGGAGAGAGAGATTCACCTAAATGTAGGTCAAACAGAACTGAGATGGAGATAAAAATCATACTGATTAGGACTGACAGAGAAAAAAAAGAAAACATTAGGAAGTGGAAGACTAAAAGGTAAGACCCAAATGAATGGTGATCGAGGTGACTAAAAAGAACCAACAGAATTACAACAGTAGTTAACACCAGATGTGGTACTGGTGTTGGAACATTAGCACTGTGATGTATGGAAATAGTTCAGTTCCGTTTTACTGATCATGTGTAAGTTAATGCTGGGTCAACAATACAATGAAATCTGTAGGACAAGAAGAATACGTAAACTCAGCAATAAGAGCATGTAATTTATGAATGTATATAAAAATATAGATCTCAGGAGAGGCTGGGGTGGGCGATATGGCAAAAATATCAAAAGACAATACTTTGAGAATGTTTTTCAATATACAATATGCCACAATATGTTTTTGACATCATCTTTTAAGATGGAACTAACAAAAAAAGCCAAAAGTCCCATATAAAAAAAAAAGTGTATGACAATATCGCAAAATGTACAGAAAACCAGAGACAGAGTGTATATGAACTTAAGTATGAAATGCAGTATATGAAAGTCAACAGTGAATACAATATGGAGTATTTAATCAGTAGGTTAACTATGAACATAACATTATACACTAACTTGCACTTAGCAATAGTATTTTTTAAAATGCAATTCTACACAATAATCCATTGATGTCTGCTAAATTAAATAGTTATGGTGTAAACAAAGCAATTAAAAGTGTTCAATGCTGTTGAAAGCCATTACATACATGCATTATATGAAATGACAACAAAGTTGCTTAGTACCCAAGACTATAATTTTACAACAGTTTTGGAATAAGGCTCTCATCTAAAATTATTTTAAGTGGATTTTTTTTCTTTTCAGATTTATCGCCCTCATCAATGAGATACAAGACACACTTAGGATCATTGGTCATTTTTAATCCACAAAGAATGGCCGTTTCTTGAGTATTAACAATACAGAAATACTATATACCAGTGTACAGAAATATATACACATTACACCATTTAAAGGCATTTTTGTTTGAGGGAGAAGTTGATGCCTAACAGAGATACAGCCATGTTGAGTGGGGCAGGGATCTAAATGGATCACAGACAGAGGGGCTGACAGAGTGGGCTTCTGTTTAGAAGTATTTTGGGAAATCTGATATCTTTATTAGGTATTTTTTATTATATATTTTATTCTTGTCTGCCTTAAGTCTCTTGTGTTTTATGTACTTTTGTTGTTACTCTTGTGGATTGTGTTTTCTTGTACGCTGTACAGCACTTTGGTCAGCCATTGGCTGTTTTTACAAGTGCTATATAAATAAAGTGGTATGGTATGGTATGGTATCTGTTTTGAGTTAGCTTCCAGGTCCCTTCCCAAATCCCCCACAGCAGATTGCTGAGGATTAGGGGCCTAGGGAGAACCTTTAGAGAGGCAACCTGGCAGTAGGTGTCTGTTTATGTGCTCAATGTTGCAATGTTCAAATGCAGATTGTGAGATTTTTTTTTACAGGTGAAAAAAGGTCCCTGTAACATAAAATGCCACAAGCAACATACTTTTAAAATAGAATATTTCACAGTGCATCTTAGAGATAAGATAAAACGGCGTTAGAGGTGCCTTTCCCTCAACACTGATGGAACAAATATAGACCAATCCATTTGATACACTGCATGCACGTGACACGCCCAACGCAGTGAGTGTATGCACCATTCCTATCAGATACCTTCATTGAATCACTCCCTTTTTGCCAAGAGACCTCAGGCAAACACCTGTCCCAAGCAAAAGTCTCCAACACATGCCAGAGATGCCAGCAAGTCTCTGAGGGATCGCTGACCAATTTCCACTCACAGTGGGGGAGTAGAGTACTGGCGGCCCAGAACAGGATGGGACACGCCCACATAAAGTCTCTTACATGTAAATTTCTCAATTTCAGTTTAACCAATGGAGATGGCATATTCCAGGTACAGGGCCTGGAATACCAGATGTGCACACAGGCCATCAATGTATATACACAGGCCAAATACAGATACACCTGATGCATCAAAGTCAAACATTCGATTTAACAGCTGTGCGTGCGTGTGTGTGTGTGTGTGTGTGTGTGTGTGTGTGTGTGTCTAAAGACCCATGGAGCTGATTATTTATTTATGAGAGATTATTCAGTTAAACAGAATAACATCAGTTAATTATGTATTGACAGAATCATTTAATGAATGGTCTTTTTCACTGCTTGCCATTAAAGTTGAGTAGACAACATTCAGACATTTATTGCAATAAACTATTCACAGTCAAACATTTTCCATATACCAACATCTCTATCAAGAGACCTTTTGGCTGAACGCGTTTCCTGTGTTTTACTATAAGCCCTCTCAAACAGCTCACTTTATGCACCTTACAAGCTCTCAGTTTCATTATACAACATCTGATCCCCCATAATGCAACTGGAGCATAAGAACTCATGTACTACACATGTTTAAGCATGTTTATATTAATAAAACTTCATTAATGAACAGTCCATAGAAACTAAGCCTGCTTAATGGCAAAAATAATCATGATTATTTTGGTCAATATTAATCTTTCACCAATTCACTTATTCATTTCGGGCTGTGGGGAAGCTGGAGCCAATCCCAGCTGACTATGGGCACAAGGTAAGGTTCACTCTGGATTGGAGGACAAGCAATCACAATGCAACACAGGTAACCCCATACAAACATAAAAATGTGTAACCCTAACACACACACACCCCTACCTTTAGTGCACAACCTCCTTATAACTCCTAAATATTTTGGTAAACAGGAACTCAATCTAAGGAAACTAAAGGCTGGCCCACAGTCATGGATCACAGTCTTGGGTCCAGAAGTAACAGAAAATTAATGTTCAACTAAGACTAATTAAAAATGATCGGTAATGTTGGTAATTCTGTTCAACCTTGGTAATGTAAGGCAAAATGAGAGCATTAGTGCAAAACATAACTCAGCATAACTGTCCCTTCATCTCAACCATTTTATTTTCAGAATCTCCAGAATAAAAATAACAAAAATAACATCTGATAAATCAACCGGTCCTAATACAAACACAATCTCACACGTCACCACCTCACTTAATTTACATCATGAGCTTCTCAGTCCAATCAGGGTTTTGATTAATGACAGTAGACGGCGGAAAACACATCACCTAGAGCTGACAACCCCCCACCCTTTTCTAGATCAATACCGGAGGGAGCTGTGCTGAGGCATCCTCATGACCCAACCCATTTGAAGGTCCACCAGAGCTCACAAAGCATACCTCAGCAACATTTTAATGATAAACCCTGCCTTGTCCATCCACCATGTCTTTACTTCCTCTCTTCTGCAAGTGTTTTGCAATACTGGGTCAAATTCCCATGGTCAGGGACAACTGCACAGCCCAATTCAATGAATACTGACTCAAGCTCACTCTGAAAAACAATCCTGCTGTTTCAGTGTATTCTTTATATGTAACTAATAATTGTGTATATGCTACTTGTTAACTACATTTGCTTTGTAGGTCCGGAGTCTTCGATCTTACCTTCACTCAAGTCATACCCTAGATATGAAATGTAGCTAAAACCAAAGCCCAGCTTTGAATTCCCCCACAAATCCCACCCAAACACACACAACCTCACATCAATCAACATATCTATTTCCATCATCACACTCACTACTGCTCTATTCTCTCAACCATTTGTACCCTATACAGTCATAGCTCCTTCCTGGCTTATAAAGCTCCATTCTACATATAAGACAGCTGTCCCACTCCCTCCCTCACACTTCCTCCAACCCCTTTTATCCACTCTTCTTTTTTATGTGATCCTCATTGTGCAAACAGAGGTAGGGTTAAAGCAATTATGTACAAAAAGGGATCTTACATAAATGTTGTTATGAAGATGTGGTGGCCTCTTGGAGCCACTGATGAACCGTATCCCATAGTCTACAGCACACACTACTCCCTTTGAGGCTGCAGACCTATCAAGAGCTGAGCTGAAATAAACACTTCAAAGAAAGAGTTTCATTAGGTTAGTGGGAGTTTAGGCCAGGTTTCTAATTTTGAAGACTCTTTTAATAAGTACCAAACTGGGTCAGTACTGAAAACCACAAAACACACAAAAGAATAAAAAAGAAAAAGAAAGAATGGACTGATTATAGCAACCCATCATTAAACTCATACACCTCCTACTTTCCCTCATGATCTTTCTTTTGAAAAAATCCAAGGATTTTCCAGAACAATACCAATTATTAAGCACCTCTAACTCAACAGCATTTCCCACACTGATACACATTCACACACATGCGTCCTCGACATCATCAAAGACAGGGGGCTTAGAAGGTGGTGCTTGTGAGTGAGAGAGGGAGAGAGAGCCAGAGAGAGCTCCACCATCAGGAGAAAGATTTCATTCAGCCACCACAAACGTCGGCACTATTCTGTATCTCCTCTCCTCCCCCTTCTCCTCTGGGTCTTTTTTCCTCTCAGCTTTTGTTGCTCCCCCGCCCTCCTTCAGTCCCATCTCTATTGATGTGTGCGCAGTAAGAGATGGGAGTGTTGTGATGTGAGTGGGCTTGGCCTACACAATCCATGCTCCTGTGCTTCAGTGGAGCAAGGCTCTAAGCTTGGTTAAAGACATTCAGAACATGCCCCAGACGAGCAAGACCCTAAGGGGAGTGAAGGCTGTTCAAAGTGTAATGTAATGGGTAGTGTCAAGGCACAAATCAAAATGACTCCCTATTAAATATTTCAGCCCGAAATCCAATTAAAGCAAGCCTATACATGTTTAGTGTCTTTAGCTAATGTAGCCATCAAGTAATGCAAGCTCATAACCTCTGATTATCACTACACAAACTGCATGTCTAAATCAACGCAGACTTGCCTCAAACTGCGTAAAGCTGTTAAGCAATTAAGCAATCGCAAATAAGCTTACTCACATGTCTTCTGACACTGTATGATACTGTAATTAAAAAAGGCTTCAAACAGAATTTTAGCTTGTTCTACTACTTGCTTTACCCATACAATGTGCATTAGTATTGTTGCTCTAGTGAAAGAGAAAATAAGGGTAAATAAATATAATTATTTGGGGTAATAGTGTGATTTTTTTTCCACTAAACTATTCATTTAACTTGACAAGGTCATCAATTACTTCTGGCCAGTTTAACATTAGAAGATACTATAAAAGACACATTTTTTTCAACCAAG
The DNA here is from genome assembly GCA_037576955.1 of Lepidarchus adonis. NCBI lineage: Eukaryota > Metazoa > Chordata > Actinopteri > Characiformes > Lepidarchidae > Lepidarchus > Lepidarchus adonis. The sequence goes on from JBBIGC010000137.1 coordinate 14,358,523, forward strand.
GTCATTGGGTGCTGGAGTCCATCCCAGTTTACACAAAGCAAGACATAGAAACACCCTGGAAAGGTCACCACTCCACCACACAGTGCATATAGTATATATGTGTGTAACCATAATAGCATACAGTCTAATGTATCAATGTAATGTGAAGAAATGTGTGTTATTTCCACTATTATTTTACTGTGGCTTAAGTCATTTATTGCACTGAAGGAAAAGAAGGTATTGTACTATTGTATTGTACTAGCCCCTGTAAGCAGACTGCAGCAGTCCAGTGGAAAACATAAGTGAGAAGCTTGGGTGTATGTGCGTGTGTAACCCACTCAGAAAATCAGGGCACAGAAGCAGATGCCCTACAGCACAATACTGCATGTAAACGGTTATTTAGGCTGAATTTTATTTATCTTGTTGTACAGCAGCTTGTCAGATGACCTTATTTGGGGTTGGCTTAAGGAGTTAGCCAACAACAACACAGCAGCACAGCAAAGTGAGGATTTTGGCAACGTCTCGAGTCTGGTGGTTGCACTGTAATTTAAGGGGATGGCCTGAAAATTCAAGCAACAGATAAGCTGTACACAGCTGAAAATATGACCATGTACAACGACAGTATTATTCTGAATGTGTTTAGGTAGGAGTAACATTTTAATAGCAAGGAATAATGGACAAATCCTGTGAAGCAAGAGAGTAATATACATAGAGATAGAAAAGCACAATTGCAGGGATTTCGGTAAATCTCTTTGACAAAGGAGGATCATTAATTCACTGTTGTATGAGCATCATGCACAAAGTGCATAAAATATTGAAACACGTAGGTCATCAACAGAAATATGAAGGATCAAAAGTCAGAAACAGGGTTAAAACATCCATCTCTCTAAGTGACACAGCATCGAGCCATTATGAACCACCATCACAGTAATGACCTATGGTGAGAGATAGAGACAGACAGAAAGAGAGAAAGATGGGTAGAAAGACAGACAGAAAGAGAGAAAGATGGGTACAGAGACAGACAGAAAGAGAGAAAGAAGGGTAGAAAGACAGACAGAAAGAGAGAAAGATGGGTAGAGAGACAGACAGAAAGAGAGAAAGATGGGTAGAGAGACAGACAGAAAGAGAGAAAGATGGGAAGAGTTAAACAGACAGACAGACAGACAGATGGGGCTGTGTTCTTGCTACATAGAAACACAATGAACGCCCCTTTTCCATCTTTCAGTCAAGTCTTTTCATTCCAGTAGTATACTAGACAACTAGTGACAACAAAACATCCAGGTGTGCTGTCTGCAGGAGAATCATGTTTTGAGTGTCTGCTTAATGCACCATGCACACACATATACACACACACACACACACACACACACACACACACACACACACACACACACACACACACACACACAC
>JBBIGC010000137.1:14376524-14387010 GCA_037576955.1 Lepidarchus adonis
TCCACCTCTGTAAATACAGTTGGGCAAAAAATATTTGGCTGCCCCCAGTTCTGCATGATGTCCCACTTAAAAAAAATGAGAGAGGTCTGTAATGTTCATCATAGCTACACTTCAACTGTGCAACTGTGAGAGACATAATGTATATATATGAGGGAGGCCAGGAGATTAACTACTTGTGTTTCCCAACATTGGCTCTGCAGTTGGTGCTGAACTTTCATTGCTCCCCACAGACCTACTCCTGCTAATCAGCTCATCATCAAGCCCATAGAGAGCTGCTGTGGGTGTGTTAAAGCTGGCAAACACAATAAAATGTAGAGGGCAGTTGGCTTCTGGGAATCTCACTCAGAGCTTGTGGAGGATTTTGTAAACCTTTCACTATGGGGAATTGCAGATTTCCCAAATTGGTCAAAACTGAACCAAAACCAAATCTGCAAAATGCAAAATACCTAGAAGACTTGTAATTGTCAGCAATATTCAGTGAAGCATTAATGTTACTCATTTGTGGTGTCTGAGTGCAATTCTTTCTATTAAATATAAATGTGATTATGCTAATGAATGCATTGCAGTTTGTTTCTGTACATTTCTGTTGGAATTATACACTGGAAATATAATCTGTGTCTGAAACCTTGTGTGCTTTCACTGTGTAGAGAACACGAGAGAACATTTTGTTTCATTTCAGAATTAATTTAACCATATTTATTGTCAAATTCAAGCAGTTTATTTTCTTTGATACTGTAAGCACATTGACTCACAATAGCAGAAATGCTTGAATGCATCTCAGCTGATAATTTCAAGAGATGGCCCGTTTTCATAATCACAACACTTTCAATCATTAAGATTACAAATAAGGGTCTCCCATAGAACCAAAACTAAAACAATAAGCAAAAATGCAGTCTGTGAAATCCAAGAAGCATACAGAGAAGATCCAATAGTCAGTCACAGCCAGAAAGACATAACAAATGTATGACATACAGTCAAATGCTTTGTCGCCCGACAGGGATATAATAAGGACTCATCATCCATTAAGACATGAATGGTAAGGACACAGAGAATGTGTGTGCAGGTGTATGTGTGCATGTGCGTGTGTGTGTGTGTGTGTGTGGGGGATAGAGAGGGAGATTTTCTAAAATGTTGCAGAACAATAAGAAAATACTGGTATAAAGTGCACAAAGCTCATCCATTTCATACAATTTATTACTCAGAAAGTCCAAACACATAGCATTGAGTCAATGATAATATAGGGCCATGTTACAAAAACAAGAAAGAAAAAAGTGCATCTGGTGGCTTTTCCCAATATTGATGCTCTTTATGATACAAATACACACTCACTCTCATACACTCATAGCAGACATGGGCACAGACAGTGTCAGTGAGTCAGTCAGTGGTGGAAAAGGGAATGAAAGCATGGGTGCGGTCTCTAAGGCAGACAGACAGAGACTTGTGTGAAACTGTCTGCTTGTAAAAGTGATCACTCTCCTTTAATGACTCTCCTCCATCACTAAACTTCATTCTCTGTGCAGGTGAGACTCAAGTACAGGTCCATTTACATTTTATCACTGTGCAAACTTGGTCAGTGCAACCACTACCACACCAGGCTTGTATCCTCATTACAAGCATAGGTCATGCATACTCATGCATACAGCAAATCATACAATTTCCAGGTCGCTTAGTTATAAATAAGAAAGAAAAAAAAAACCATACACACCTCAACATACATAGAAAAACAATGTAGTCCATCTAAACCCACAGTCCCTCACATACTGTAGAAGTGTGCTTGGTGATATTTCACTTTGTAGCATAAATTTTTCTTTTGCCCTCTCACAATTCTTGTAGTACCTACAACTTAAACTTTTTTTCTTCCTTTGTAGTAGTTTGTTTTTTGTTTTTTTTGTTTTGCTTAAATAGCCAAGGCATTTTTGCGCCAATAAGTAAACAAACAACTTTATGAATTACTGACAGTATGAATTGTTGTAGAGGTAGAGCCCTGTCAATTTTTTAGGCAAAACAGACAGGAACACAAAGCAACAGGCAGTAAGGCAGGCAACATTCCACCAAACTGCCTGAAACTTAAGGTGTTTTCATTATTACAAAAGCAGCAAAATAATGGGAGAAGCGGTAATAAATGAAATGCTCAGCAACAGCCAGAGTTCTCGGCTCTCTCTCACACATACAGGATGACGTTATCGGGACAGTGCAGGCCGTCAGTGGAGTTCAAGGCTCGGCAGGTGGGCTGAGGCAGGGGAGGGGGGCGGGAGCTCTTGGGGTGGGGAGAGTCGCAGTCATCTGATGTGAGCTCTGCGATGTCATCTGACTGTGTGTCGGACATCTCCAGGTCACTGCGGATGCTCTCCGGCTGAGCCAGTGTGACGTCACGGAGCCCCTCCCTGAGTGAGCCCCCGGGTGACAGACCCAGAGATGAACCGGATAAAACCCCGCCTCTGCGGGAGCTGCAGTCCTGAGGCTCCTCCCCTGAACCGGGTGCCATGGCGGCAGTGGCCGGGGCCAGATCCTCTTCGCTGGTTAGACACAGATGGCTGGGTTTGGTTTCAATGTCCACCTGAATCTCTAGGTTTGTGCCATCTCTGAAACACAACATGCCAAAAACGATGGGTTATACAAGGAGGAACAGCGAGGAAAAATCAGCACAAAACTAAAAGTTTGCTAACTACGTAAGAGAAAAACAGGTCTCAGGGCTGGCAACATCATAATTTATTATTTAGATGAAGACAAGAAAAAGTTACATTTTTAGCAAGCGTTTATGACATTAAATTGTTCAAATCTGTCTTTTTAAGGACCTTTGACATCCCTGGGGAAAAGATTAGATTATCAAGGTAACACACACAAACCTGTCAGGCAAGGTGTAGGATGAGGTAATGGAGCCTGCCATGCCTCGAGTGCTTGCGCAGTCACTGGCTGTTCCCAAACTCCCGGTCTCTCTACGAACACCCTCCTTCCCAAGCTCAGCACCTTGAACCTCCAGCCTGTAGCCACAACAGAATCAAGTTGTAGCACAGCGTCAGACACTGACATGATGGGTACTTAGCTTAACTCACATCTACAATCAAAACAAACACAATATAGTCACCATCCAGACTGTGTCATACCTGCTGTATTTTCCAGTTCTAGCTCCAAGAGCTCCTCCTGCCAATGTGTTGAAGTGGGGTGTATCACCCAGGCCTCCAGGGGCCACTGACGGGCCTTCACTCGGAGAAGTGGTAATGAGGCCACTAGCCCCTCCCTCTAGACTACTTTCACCAAGGCTGGGGGACTTCAGTGCACGCCAAGCATCAGCAACTAGATGAACAGAAGGTGCGAGATAATATAACATTAATGCATATTACATAACAAAACAAAACCTTTTAAACCAACTGCTATAAAAAGGTCTGTTTTGTCTATTAGATATTGTCATGCGAGCATTATATATAGTTACCCTAGCTCACCTGTAATAGGTCCATCATCCTCATCGAAGTCAATCCTGACACCTCGCCCCTTCCCTCTGCTAACGCCGCAGCCACCTCCACGACACAGGGAGATTGGCACTACGCCATACACATAAGCCAGCATGATAGGAACACCAATACCTGGAAGGAATAGTATTTATTTGCCACATGCACCCACTGACACCTACACATTTTACCTCGTATATTAAGACACAGATGAGAAAACAATACAAGTACAATGCTTTTTGGAGGACAACTTACCAACACTGACAGCTGCAATAACCGGGGCTGTGATGATAGATAGGGCCACACCCCCTGTGATGGCAAGGTTTCTCCTGTGCTGGGATGTCTTCTTCCCTTCGTAGTGGGCATATATCTGCACCAAAAAAAAGGGCAAAGAAAGTGTCAGTTACGCATCGAAACCAAGGTTTCAATCATACTTCCAAGTTAAAAAGGTTTAGAGAGAGAGCGAGAGAGAGAGAGAAAGAGAAAGAGCGAGAGAGAGAGAGAGAGAAAGAGAGAGAGAGAGCGAGAGTGAGAGAGATAGAGAGAGAGAAAGGATGCACAGAGGTATGACGTCCTTCATGTAGCAGCTGAACTTAATCAAGTTGCCTCACGGGAAGCTCAGGTGTTCTTTGAAGGAATTTGCATGTTGCTGGAATTGTTTTGAGAATTCTTGTTAATTCAGTTTTGCATTCTGTGGTGTTGAGGGTGTCATACATTTTGCAGCTGATTATGTATTCAGGAAGCAGTACTTCTTGGTTTTGGAATGAGAAAGGTTTCAATGTTACTGAAGAAAAAGTCCTGACACTTCCTTTAACAGTCTATACACTGAGGAAATGAAAGAACGTATGCCTCCTCCATCAGATTTAATAAGGCCATAACATACTTTGACGGAAACCCAAATCTCATCTCCTTATTGAAGCACAGACACATGGGCTTGTTTCATAGTAATGTCTGAGCCGGCCTCATGCCCAGCCCAGTTTCTATTACACAGGAAAAGAACTAAATAAAATGTAATCGAGCCTGTGTGTACAGACAAGGAAGTTCTGGGAAGTTCCCCAGAAAGATAAATGAATGAAAGCTTCCTTATTTGACTGTTAGTACTATCTACATTCACAGAACTGAACAGAGTAGTCAGTCATGCCTCCAGCATAATAGCAGAGATGATACAATGCCGTTCTCACCTTACGTCCTACATAAACTGGGATGCCAATAACCATGGCAGGCACTGCAATGCCAGCGATTAGAGTGATGCCTACTGGGGCACCAATCAGAGTTCCCAGCTGCCACAGAATCTTCTTCTTACGACTCCATGGCTTTTTTCCCCAGAAGGTACAACCTGATGGACTATGAGAGGTAAATAGCACATAATGAGACAGAAGAAAGGCAGGAAGGACTAAATTAGGTCATCAAAGGTCATTATCCTCAATCTCAGCCATCACGTCTAAGAGTTTAAAAGAAACTGCTGAACAGATGGTGGTGCTCTTAGCTATATGGCAACTGGCCTGAGAGCTGAGCATACCTGAGGTAGTGCAGATCAGAGATTTCCTTCATACAGAGCCAGCAGAACTCGCAGCCACACACAGCGCAAGTCATGTGATTACAGCTGCCGTCGTTCATCTTGATGATGTAGGCTCCACATCGGGGACAGGGCTTGATGTCATCAGCTGAGTAGGGATTAATGGGTTTGGGTTTAGTATAAGCAGTGGAATACGTCTGTAAATGCCCTGTGCTGAGGAAGCAGTTTCTGAATGTCAGGTGGAGTGAGAGGGTTCATAATCAGTTCAGCTGTCGGTCAGGTTAGCCATTAAGCAAAATTTAACACATTTGTTACATTTTGCATAGTGGAAATGATTTATGAGGTACAGTATAAAGAGAGAATTGTGGTATGGTTGAGTGTCACAGCTAGTGCATCACTCTGATGTGAAGCACCAGGTTCTGAGCTGTTTCAAGCCAGACTTTAATGAGGAGTTACACTAGATGCTTGTTTTATCCTGTACAAATCAGCCAGTCAAATCCTTTACAAATTACATTACAGAGTATCCTATAGTGAAACTAATCCAGCTCTAACAGTGCGTTAGACTGTAATGCAGGGTTATTACTGCAACTATGGAAAGTACTGCCTTGCAGACTCAGTCTTATGTTTCAGATTTTTATTTTATAGAATTTGTGGGTCATTGTGGTCAAACCCTAGGAATAGGATACAGTGTAGATGACTCAGGTGTAGAGGAGCATGCCACTGAGACACAGAAGCTGAGGCGGGAAGAGGAAGGTTAAAAAGGAGAAAATTGAGGTGCACTCACTAGGTCCCTGCTCAGCTGTGTAACTGGGTGAGTGGTTGCTATGTGTTCTCAGGGAAAGCGCTCTCTGCTGCCGGGCTGAATCACACGTCTGGTTGGGGTGCCAGGCCTGTTTGCAGTGATAGCAGAACTCGGCGCCGCACCCTTCCCTGCGGCACACCAGCCTGGGACAGCTGGCACAACCTGAGGCAATGACTGCAAACCTGGAACAGGATGAGGGAAAGATGTCAGTAGAGCAGAGGCAATGTGTCGCTCATAAAATGAACCCTAAAACAGAAGGCCAAGGACTATCATACGCCCACCATTACATTTTTGCAATATGCAAACGGCATCTTGTTCACAGTATATAAATCCTCTATTCACTATGACTTCAGAGCTGCTGCTACTGAAACCCAGAATGGCGCAGTGTATCTTAGTGTAAAAGCCAATAATGAGGAACTTGAGAACGAACCCTATTAATCAGACAGGCATGCTGCAACCAGTCACCACAACATAAAACATTAAACTGTTATGGTTGTGTTCCAGAGCTGGGACTACAGCACAGATGCCAACACAGTAGCAAAAAAGCATAATGTTAAATGCAGAGTCTGCAGGAACAGCGCATCTTCAGAAAACGAAACCTGACAGCCCTGTGCTACGAGAGGTAACTGCGCCCAACCAGAACTCAGCATGCTCTCACTCGCTCAAAAATGTGTTTATGGGAAATACACTATTTCATAGTTCACAGAAACACAGAATTCGGGACACACACGGTCCAATGAGGAGGTAATGACCACTTTAATTAAATCCCAACCTCTGTTACCCCTAGCAACACTAGCTCTGTACTGTATCCCAGTCTCCATAGCAACTGACCAAGAGAGACAGAGAGAGACAGACAGAGAGAGAGAGAGAGAGAGAGAGAGAGAGAGAGAGAGCAAGCTTCCAATTCTGATTGGTCGTCTGCTCCAGTCAATCTAAGGCTCAGAGCAGGGGAGGTGAGAAGACACTGTGGAGCTATTCTGTGCATGAAAACGGACAGGAAGGAACATTTGTGTGTGTGTGTGTGTGTGTGTGTGTGTGTGTGAGGGAGAGAGAGAGAAAGAGAGAATAGATTGTATGTGTGTGGGATGCTGTGAATCTCTGATGAATCAGATGCAACAGCTAGAATCAGCCTAATCGATGCCTCCATCTACCCCACACACTCTATGACACATTGCTATATGTATCAAGATGGATGATAAGATGAAAGTCATACACCAGAAACACCAAGAGTCTTGGGGACACTGTGAGCCGAACAGAAACATTATCTCCACTGTTGAAACAAATCTTCTTCTCTCTATAAAGTGTTCCTTCCAGAAAACTCCCGTCTCTACAGACAGCTGCGGGTTTGAAAAAAAGTGATACTGACGCACATGAAAAAGTCAGACACAGAAACGTCCTCAAAATGTAGGTCAACAACCCACTACTGTGACTGAAATCTCTAACAGGCCACAAAGTGCAGCCCTGTATGCATCCCCAAGTGACACATCTGCTGAATTAAGCATCCCACACAGAGCACAACAACAAGTACGCAACTTCTCACTCTGACCTTTCAAGCACCCCTACACATGAAAAACTAGGTTTGCAGGCCGGGCTGCTTGACATCTCATACGTTCATATAAGGATTCTGTGAAAAGACAACCACTTACACACATACAACATTTCTGCATGAAATATCCCTATGATAATACTGCTATCAGTGAGTAAATGGTAGGATAAATTGTTCTAACAGTATGTTACATGTTTGTATTTGTCAAATTCAGTTCATTCTAAAATATATTCCTCTTTGTTTACAATGTTATTGATGGATATTCATAACTGCTTCATGGTGTACTGTGTGGGAGGAGGGGCATATGTCAGAAGTACCTGAATATACCACATTAATTTAATACAAATACAATAGAAATCAAATATCAATGCAAATATCTAGCCATATAAAGCTGCAATTACACTTATATACTGATGCAATGCACACTGAATGTTTAGTATAAAGATAATGGATACCCTAAAATTACTTGTGCTGGCTCACCAATATTTACACAGCGTCAATGGCTTAATCGGTTTAATGATATGTCGGCTGGTGTGCACACCACAGTAACTTTTTATAATAGAAAGAAATGTAATAATAACAACACCACCAATAATATGACAATGGATGAATAGCTTCTGGTGTCACCTACCCGCAGTCTGGGGCGGGGCACCAGCGGCAGTCGGGATCAGAGGCGAGGCAGCGCCTCAGCAGAAACTCCTCGTACTTCTCCAGCAGGGCAGCGTCGTCCAGGATGAGGGCAACCTGCCTTGGGGCCAGCCTCTCTGCACATTCGGGGCAGCTGAGCTGCACACGGCTCTCAGTGATCTCGATGCGCAGGTACTGGCGCAGGCAGCAGAGGCAGGAGCGGTGACTGCAGCCCTGCAGCTCAGCTAGCTGATCTCGGGGCTGCCGCACCAGGCACAGCGGGCACTCCAGAAGATCCTGTCCACCCAGAGAAGCCTGGCTGGAGGACAAAGGCTCGGTCGAGTTGCCGGTGGCTGAGGGCTCCGGGGCAGCAGCGGTGGGTGTGGGAGGCTGCAGAAGCTGTTGTTGCTGTTGGTGAAGTTGCTGAGCTAAAGGTGTACCCACGCTAGCTTTGCTACCCCTAGAGCCCCTTTTGCCATGGAAGAGGCTGGAGAAGGAGATCCTGCCCTGCTTCTTGCCTGGTCCATGACATTTTGGATTGGGAATGCCACTGACAGAAGAATGGGGTGATTCAGAGTCTTTTTCTGATCCCATTGCCCAGGGATGACCTGATAGAGTCTTTTACTTTGTGTCCTTGTAAGGCTCACTGAGTCTGAGGCAGAAGTGTTAGACCTCTAACTGTCAGTTAGTACAGCGAAGCTGCCTTCCTCAATAGCACATATAGATACTAAAAGAAAATTTGAACGAAAGCAAAAAATAAATAAAAAAATCCAGTTACCGATACTGGATTCCAGTCATACAGTCATCATTTCCTGTTGCACTTACTAGGAACAACAATTGATGGAAAGATAACCTTTACAGAAGATGACGGAAGGGAAAGAGAAAATGAAAAATCCCCTACAAGTTTATACTCGTAACAGTCAAATAAACTGACTAACAATCAACTGTGTAAACATGTACATTATTAACAACACTAAACGTACTCACTGTTAGTGGAAATCAGGAGAGGCTTTTGTTTTTAGAAAAAAAAGGTAGACGTAAATGTCACCTTATATGTCAGTATATAATTCAATAAATCAAGAACTAGCTCAAAAATACGTCCTCTGGCTTGAAACATCCACAGTTCTTTCCGATGGCTGGTTCTCTGCTTAATGTCCTCTGTTGTTGCCGCTGAATTCTCTTAATTACGCATATGAGCCAAGCTGCTCCAGTTTGTTCCTCTCTTCTTTCTGAATCGGCCTGTCTGTAAGGAAGAGAAATAGCACAGGAAGTTAGCCCAGAGAGCACTGAAAGGAGCATGCCCAGTACACATGCGCACACACCCCTCCCTTCACTCTTGCTCTTTCGTTTTCAGTGTTAACTCTTCATGCTCAGCAATGGCTGACAGTACCAGTGAAGCAGATTCTGACTAAGACGTCACATACACATGCACAGTTCCATCAAACATATATAACATATAAATATAGCAGCAGACACAAACTACAGTGTGGAAATAATAAACATATTTTTGGTGAAACAGGTGAAATAAAATTGCTTTTAATAACCCCCAGAAAGAAAGGTTTCCCTCTAATACTAATCTAGGTAAATGTAGCCATAGTTTCTACATGACATAAATTATTTTAACAATTCACAAATGTCTGTTTATCTGAATCAGTAGAATTCTATACTAAATAGAATGTCTATACTAAAGACTATATAGTAAAACTACAGGTTCTATGATAATCGGCTCTAGAACAACAAATTTTATTCCTAGTTAGGGGTGTGCACATTGTAAACCATGTTCAATACTACCATTACTACTAATACTACTACTCCTAATAATAATGATAATAATAATATCAGTCTAATACAAATGATAACGGCATAAAAATAATAACAGCACAATAATTAAAAAAACAGTATAACAATAATAGTAATAATAAAATAACACTCCTAATACTACTAATAATACTGTTACTACTACTTTTGCTATTATTGCTACTCCTGTTACTATTACTACTACTACTGTTACTGCTACTATTGTTGCTACTACTACTTCTAATAATAATAATAATAATAATAATAATAATAATAATAATAATAATAATAATAATAGTTTGTTGTTTTTTTAATCAATAAATACATAGTGATTTTGGATATCTGAATTCTCAGGTAAGTGCACATGAAGATATGGGAATTCTGAAGATGAAATACAAGTACAAGTTACATGATAATATGGTCTATAACAATTAATGGTTAAGTGTATGTATGTTGTAATTATGCTTGATTGTATACATAAAACCAACTACTATTAATAATACAAATTATGAATCAATTACTATTATCATCATCTTCATCATTATTAATATTAGTTGCTGCTGTTGTAATCATCCTCCTCCTGCATATAATTAATTGCTCCTCAATGTGTAACAGCTCGGCAGTACTGGGACAAATTCTTTCACTAAATCCACCCTTCGCTCCTCGACGTTTTAATCGCTCGCTCTATCTATCTATCTATCTATCTATCTATCTATCTATCTATCTATCTATCTATCTATCTATCTATCTAT
>JBBIGC010000137.1:14388110-14402076 GCA_037576955.1 Lepidarchus adonis
CTATCTATCTATCTATCTATCTATCTATCTATCTATCTATCTATCTATCTATCTATCTATCTATCTATCTATCCTTTGTATCTCACTCACAGACACCTTCCGCTGCTCTCTCTCTTAAACACACAAGCACACACTCTCGAGCCTTCCCTTTCCACTTCACGCTGTGCTGCTAGTGTGGTTGCCATGACGATCTTGACTACCAGTACAGCATACAAGGACCCTCACAGTGACTCTGGCGCTTATGAATGCGCACAAACACACAAGTGATATTAACACTACCCAGTATAGTATAGACAGCATAAACACAGGGCGCGTACGTCTGTAGGGTATTACCGACTGTGCTGAGAAAAGAGCGAGGGCGATCGAGGGAGAATGAACACAGGATGGGAGAAAAAGTAGAAGAGGAAGAGATGTCCGATATGGAGGCCAAGGAATCTGTCTGGAGCTCTTAAACCCACCATATAAACAAACATGCCGAACTGCACGCACACACACACACACGCACACACACACACAGTAAGAACACATTTAGTCCAGATGTGTCCTGGTTTCCTCCCGAGTTGACCTCATGAACAGCTGCCCTCACAGTGCAAATTTGTTTATTGAAAGAGAAGTAGGAGGTGGGGGATTGCCACTGTGGCAACATCACTAACAAACTCTTATCTTGGGATCAGATCGTGCGAAAACAGGCAAGTAAGGACATGAACACACCCTGAAAACTAGTGCTGCACAGCCCTCGTACCCGCTTCAGGCACTATTGTCTTATTTTACTATGTAAAAGAGAGAGAACCTAATTTCTTTAGAATTTTGAAAAGCTGCTTTCCATGCACATGTCTAGTCAAGTGCCATCAATGACAGTAAGGTAGACTGTAGCTCTTTTTCCAGTTCAGTAGCCCTGTGTGTGTGTGTGTGCGTGCATGTTTTTTTTCTACTTAATGGCTCTGTGAGACAAGCTGCAATAGGAGTTAGAGTGACCCACTTTTCCACAGATCGGTTTGAATTGTTAACAGCCATTATTGTGACCTGATATCTTCACCCACTGTCATCACCATATGCAACAACTGCTGTGTGCCATGTCTCCTAGACGTGACCAGGAGTCATAACACTAATATTAATGCAGCATGCTCTCATAACCAGCCCCCACCCCCCCAAACACACACGCAATCACACACACACAGGCCTACACTACTATGCTGCATAACATTCACCTACATTTCTCCTGCTTCACAATTGGCACTTCAAGTTCCAGTTTTCTGAAAGGCTGTGGACTGAATCAGATGTGGGGCGGGGTTGAGGTTGCGGGGGGTGGGGGGTGTTATGGCCGTCTATATATAACTCCTGGCCCAATAGAGATCTCAATAACCCTCCCATTTCACTGTAGCCTCTTTTCAGAGGAGCCTTTGCTAATGCAAGATATGACACATAATTACCATCTGTGCTCTGTGAGGTTTGGTGTGTGAGGCGTATGTGGGCGGACAAGTCTTCTACAAAAAAAAGTCACATCTCAACACAGTGCGGGCTGAACTTGTGCATGTGTGAGCATTATACAACAAAGCTTGCTATACCATGCAGCCACAGCAATGCTGTCAATCTCCAAGATACAAAAAATCTAAATATTACATGTTAAAAAACAACACAGAATCACAGCTCAGACAAACACCCTGCAAGTTTTCAGTGAGGCCTTTTGAGGGAGGCTGGAGTGGAAACACTTAAGTTGTAAACTGAGGAGGGTGGAAATGCACACAATGCACATTGTATAAATGCTGACTCATATTCCACTGCAGTAACCAGAACAAAGTGATGTTATTTGTTGTTTGGTGATTAGACACCCAATCATTTCTATTAATACTCATACAATTGTCTCAGATTTGACCATTTAATGTAAGGTATATTGTGATCAATGCTGGCTCCAAAGCTTTTGGCTGCATTGTCCACTCCTAGGGGCAGAAAATGAATCCAAGGCCAAATTTCAGTTTTAGTTTAGAGTCGTAAACAAGCCATAGAAGTAGATTTCTTCCATACATACATCCCTAAAAGCTCCTCTCAAACCACATTATCTTTATGGTGCCAAAAAACTTGCCAAAGTGGTTTAGAACACAGTCTCACTGACTACGAACTTAAAAATAAACAGGTCATTTTAGATAACACCAGGCTGGAAAGGACCCATCTTGAATTCCTACATATTTATTACAGCCATTGGAACAAAAATGAATAATAAGCAAATGTGTCAATACAGGGTTTGGTTCCCCCAAGTGTGATGTAACTCGAATTTTGACGTAAGTTGGAACTCCTGCATGTAATGATGCTGCAGAGGCTTTATTGAACAGTACTGTGCTTTATTAAGAGTCGGCAACATGTATGAACACTCTCATATTACAGTAAAGCATTTAGGAAACGTTGCTCCAGTTAGAAATGCTCTTTTTAAATGGCTTCAACATACACCACAACAGTAAACGGACTTAGCACTGTGCATTATTAACCCCCCATCTCACCCACCAATCCACAACTCCTATTCAACACAAACGTGAATGAAACAAACATCACAGCAATAATAGCGAAAAACAGTGCAAACCCCCTTCTTTCTCCCAGTCCCTTCAAGCACACAGGCTCACACACGCTGCATGTGCTCATTTCAGGTGTTCAACTGCATTCAACTACCATATGACAGTAAATACTCTCATTTTAAAAAGCCAGCAATGTAACCAGGACCCCTGGTACATTGTTTTTTAGGTTTTGGTAAAATCGGCTAATGTACATGTTGAAAATACAGCTTTCAAAAGCTCTGCTGAACTGATGAGACCTGTAACAGGCAGCTAATGAATACAATTCAAAGGCTGGGATTCATTACAAAGCCAGTGCACCACTGAAGTGCTGAATATGTCTGCAAAAAATAATAGCCTAATGAGGGCGGTCGCTGTGCCTGCATCTGTGAATCACCGGTTAAGAGTCTGAAGCATCATAACGATCAAACACTAGTGTCTCCATATCTCTTCTCTAATTTATGGTGTCACCAGTGCGTCCTCAAACAAGAAGCAAGTTGTTCTTCAAGTTGGCAACTTGGATACCTAGCATACATAATAAGATTCAAACTGCTGCTTCTACACACCATATAGATAGACTATGATGTTACAGGGCTTCAGAGGTACTCATTTCAAAGGTAAGAAACTTACTTGACTACAGTTTCTAATTAAAGAACTGAGAAAAATAGGAAATGTGGGAACTTCTTAATATCAAGGTCTATCTTATAATACCAAGGGTAATAGTTTAAAGCACAAAAACAAATCAATCAATAAACAAATAAATAAATGGCAGAAAAAGGGCCAGTAATAATGCTCACATCTAAAAGTAATATAATATATACCCTTTGTTGATTCTGGTGTAGGAAGTGGTGGAGCAGTTATAATGCAAAGAAGCCCAGTAATATGGTAGACCTAGTATCCCCTACAGGCAATAAAATACAAATGGTTTTAAGAATTTTGTGGGCTAGACAGATTCCTTTAATTAAGCCTCTAGATTACAGAGCCCTCGGTGAATAAATCCTAATTGGAACTAATAGCAAACATTGCCTTTTCACAGAAAAGCAGTACTGCCAGAACAGAAGCTCTAGTGATAACCCACATCCAAAAATTCCTTGGCATTCCACAGGCCTCTTAAGCCCATACCGCCTGTCTCACTAGACTCATCAGTCTTTGAGGAGATGCTATGGAGTGAAGTTAATGGCTAGTTCTTAGTCTCAGCACTTCCGGCCAGCACATGCTGAAAGTGTATCTCTCCACTTTAGCATCATCCTTCCTGGAACAGCTGCGGTTCTAGACCATGCATCAGCAACCTGCTACCAGGGCTCAGTCTTAGATCTACTAGCTTGTTCTTTTTCCTTCTTTCTTTCTATTTCTCTCTCTCTCTCTTTTGTACACACACACACACACACACACACACACACACACACACACACAGATTACAAGGCAAGTTTGGTGTACAGGTGGGCCATTGGCTCTGCCTGCTATTACGCAATAATCTGAATCACATTGAGGGCTGAGCAGGCTCCATATGCCCAATAAGCGTCACCTGCCTGTTGAGACTTGTTCTCATTGACCAGATTCAGGATTACAGAAACAGGATTAGAATATTATAACCTGTTGAAAGGTTCATTTACATAAACAGATTCATAGGAAGCCTTATTTAATGGAAGCAAAAATATTCAAGCATGACATATTAATGTCCAGTTTTTGCACTGCTGCTTTTAGATGTTATTATGATATGCTGTATTACAAAAAGTATATTTCCTTCACAAAATAGTTTCACTCTCACAGTCAAGGCAATGGCAGACATACTAATGAACTCCTTTGCAGGGCTGCTTACTGAAATCCCTTTAAGCTGGGAGGCTGGGTGACTGTCTGTGTGAAACAGGTGGCTCTGTTGATCACAGTCCCATTCGTACAGAACCAGCAAGCTGCCCCTTCCCCTGCGGTTTCTGGATTCGGGTGCGATCACACTTCTTAAGAATTGTCAGACCACTATTTAAATAAAAACACACAGGGCCCAAATCTAAATATCAGTAACACGCTACAAAGCCTGTAATCTTGCTCAAGATGAATGGAGAGGTAGTTTACAGGGAATTACAGAGGTGTAGCATGACTAACACAGCCACATTCTTAAGCCACGGATTCATTCTGCTGAAAGGAGTAAACACAGAAGATGCTTCCATTCAAAACACTAAGTAAACTAAAGCCCTTCTGAAGCTCAGGCATCCTGACTGATTCTGAAACAAGGTGAACTCTTGGGGTCCGTTTTCTGGGCATAGATTAAGCCTAGTCCTGAACAACATTTTTCCTTTTGATGTGCAATCCCAAATTAGACTGTAACAGTCTTGAGGTAGTCTTAATCCCCTCATTCCTGTAGACAGACCCTTAAGGTACCACAAAACTATTCTGAAATTGTACAATTTGAAAACATCTAGACACACAACTGCAGATGAGGAAGAACTTCAGAAGACCTGTTAAAAGCCCATTCTAAAATACTCACACAAAAGAATGCACAATACACTGTGTGGTCACTGTGTGAGAACAGTTGTGAGATTATGATTATGAACGATGTTCTAGAGGTGTACAGAATTGGATGGTGGGCCCACTGAATTGTAGACCAACTCTAACTGTGTTGGATATGCAAAATTATCCATTCATTATTTCATTTTAATACATAAAAGACTTTTAAGGTAATTATGCTAAAAGGTCCTCACCTAGTACTGGGGATGTTTGAATGATGTCAAACTCGACACAGTGACTCACATGTCACTGGCAGTCTTTTGTTTTTAACACAGCGTTTGTGACAAAAACAAAGTTCACAAGGGAACTAGTTTGCGATTCGATCTCATTTGTCTTGCTTGTTTGGAAACTTCATGATGGTTCCCAAGTGTCAGGCAGACCCTACAGTAAATGTCAGGAACTGTTTCACTGCATTATTGCTGTGGATGTGATTCATGTGTTTATTTTACCTGCGCTCTCAACGCTTACGAACTACGACTCCAAGAAAGCAACTCTTTCAATCTCTTTTCCGCCCGTATTACCCACCGGTTTTCCTTCACCAGACACTACATAGGTCATAATGCATTGCTCAGAATGAAACACATCACATGCCACAACAAACATCTACAAGAGAGACTTGTGTTAGCTATATGCGTTCTACTCATTCATATATAATAAATACATGCCATCATTACATGCATGAGTTCCGACTTTCGAAATTCATGGTACGTCACATTCGGAGGAACGAAACCCCGACATAACTCGAGGAACCCCAGCAATGTCATTGTTCAAATGACTACAGTCAGAAATAGTTGGCTAGATGTCAGAATAATCAGATGTTTCTCTTTGTTGATGGGCTTTGTAGTGTGGTTTGGGCACTGCCCTTTTTATACTCATACACATGTACACGTCTATACTGTTAGCTTTTTTGTTTTGGATGTAGTTATACAACTCAATTATTTTCTCAATACATTAATTCATTTTTTGGGCTAAAAATATACGCACTTAGCCAGTAGCAACTCAATTGTTTTTCTGTCTTTACACAAGGATTTATTCATTAAAATAAAAATTACTTTCCTTGTATGTCATTGATCCAAAAAATAATTTGCCAGTTTGTTTTGTTCATTTATTTTTGCCATCATAAACACGATCATTTCATGATTAGTTGTTGTATTTGTAATTGCAAGTAACTTCACATTGCCAGCTGAGAGAAGAGTGGCTCTGAAAGCTGAACTGGATCGTTTGGAGGCAAGTTCAGGAGAACATGGGTGTACCTGCCTCTAAGGGCTCAATCACACTGCAGGAGTTTCCATTTCCACTGAAGACAGACTTTGTCTGTTCCACAGCCTGGTAATTGTTGTGTAACCCTGTATTATGGAGTAAAGTACATGGAAACTACTTTCCACCATAGTTGGTCAGTGATGAATGGAATTACAGGAAACTACCAACAAAGAAGGTCTTTCAATGGAATTAAACCCATAGCTACAGCAGAAGTGAAACTGGGGGTGTATTCCAGTTTCACTGCGGGGAAACACATTAGTGGTAGCCCCCCAGAAAACAAAACAAGAGGTCTAGTAGAGCTCCACTCCCCGTAGTGATGGGGAGGTTACAGGTTGCTGAATATTTGATGCACGTAAGGTCCATTATGTGGTTAAGATTACTGAGGGCCTGGACCTGGACCTGGACCTCCCTGGCAGAAGGAGCCCAGCGGTGATACATGCGAAAGGGAAACGGAGGGTAGGCCAATGACAACTACCCCACTAAACTCACATACCGCCGCGGGCTATAAACAGACCCCACCTAGGCCTACATGTTCACTCCGCCCTGTTACAGCACAGGAGCCCGTTTTCGGGTCTACATTACAGCACGTCTCAAATAAATAACAAACTAAAATAATAATGAATAACAAATAGTCGTTCCACCGCTTGGGTGAAGGCTGGTCGGCAGTGAAACACAGGAGTTGCCCTTACCTACCATCCCAAGTGAAGCAGTAGAACAGCGCGGTACGCAGAAATCAGACAAGGCCCCTCACCTCAAAATGAGCGCGTGCCACGATATACAAAAGCCTGTCCGTCCTCCGTACTACAGCGCTGTCCGATTTACTGTTCCTTCAGCAGCAGGAGCTTCGGATTAGTACAACAGCTCGCTGCTTTTCCACTGACGTAATTGAGGAAAGCCCCGTTCGGTGACGTGCCTCCGAACTCCACCTACTGTGACGCCATTTCTGAAAGGGCCGGCGGGCGCGCGCCCCTTCCTGCAATGTGAACAGGAATAAACCGACACATACCGAAACAGAAAACAAGCATACGTTTCGTTCTTAGTACGAAATTTGCTTTTGGAATGAACGAACAGGCTTAGACCATTAAACCGCATAATTAAACGGAGACACGGGATATCGCACTCCAACCCAACGCGACATGCTCCCATTTTAGGCTTTAGTTTTATGGAGAAGCCAGGTCTAAGTTACAGATTTTGATCTTCTACAATGCACATGACTTTTAGTGCTAAATATATAGAACCATAACAGTTATATAAAAGTTACATAAAAGTTAACTTTTTTTTTTTATTAAGGCGACATACAGATTAAATTCTTTTATAAAATGTCAAAGTAATTCCTCTCATGTCTAGCAGTTATTACATTTGGATACACGTTACTTCAAATCCTTAATAAAAAATAAAATAAAAAAAACCCTAAAGATGGCACTTTCACACACCCACACTTCCTCAGGAACTACAACAGTTTAAGGCAGTAGAAAATATTATTTTATTGTCAGGGAAACATTAAAAGGCCCACTGTATGTTTACATCCTGGCAGAGTGCCAAAAGAAGCACAACTACCCAGCATAGGTAAACACCACACCATTACACACTCTCCCCCTTTTTGTTTCATCTGGATCAGACTGGATGGTGGAGGCAGGGTTTCAAACAGCTGTAGAAAGAAAAATAATGCTTTAAGTAAATTAGGTATTCAATTCAGAACACATGCACTCAGAACAGTCCGCCTTCATGGCCTAAATTTTCCACCCAAGTTTCTCAGGAAGCGAAACTAAACTAAAAACTAAAGTCACTCGACCTCTGGTGGATATATATAGAACTACAACATATTGTTCAATTAAAGTGCAATAAGTTTACATTTCACCTCAATACAGTGCAATTAAATGCCAACATTTTTGTGCTCAAATTAACAGTCAATGCAAAACATAGAAGTTTGCCAAATTAGAAGAAAGTTCATCAGATGATGAAGAATAAGTGCAAAGAAAATCTCTAATTGGGTCAGTGTAAAATCAAAGACGCAGTTAATATTTGTCATGCAGGAGGAGCAAGTCAAAATAATAATAAAAGGAAACTACAGACAGAAGGAGAGAAAATAATGATAAGTGGTTGTTGGTTAATATGGCTCAGTGCTTGACTCAGGTATTAGTTTTCATCACAGGGAAGGTCTTTCTGAATCTGGTTGCTCCTGCTACTAGTTACTTGAACCCAAATGTAGAGGGCCTTTAATTCTGCGTCCACCATCTTTCCCACTCAATGAACCGTCACTGATCTATCTTTGCGTTTCAAACTGTTCGTCGCTGCAGTAAACAGTACATTTAAATTCGACTATTCATTTGGGAATGTCGTCTTTTTTTGCACTGAACTATACTTTTAGTGAATAAGTTTTCATGTTTTTATATAGGCCGGACCCAATACCAGGTTTGCAAAATCAATAAGCCGCTGCCTTTCGTTGGGGAACTACAGTATATAAAACATGTGCCATTACATCCCTGGTTGGGGGTTCAATAGGAACCACAGAAAACCAGACAACCCTGAGCTGAAACACACACCCTCACCACACCAGCTTTCAAGCTATAGCCCAAAACTTGCAAAAGAAGATAATGATAGAGATGCACCTCTTAGGACAAGGGAGGGGCAGAGAAAAGGAAGAAGGATTTAGATGAATAACACAAGGTCTTTACAGGTGACAGTCGAGAAGGCAGCAAGGATGGAGGCAAAGACGAGGTCTGGTGTCTGAGAAGCGTCAATAGCACGATGCAAACCACGGGTGCTGTAGTACTGCACCAGGGGGGAGGTCTGTTTGTGATAGGCCTCCAGTCGTGAGCGTAAAGTCGTCTCATTGTCATCACTGCGGCGGGACAGAGGCTCACCAGTCACCTGGGGTTAAAACAGGGAACAGTAACTTTCAGAACAAGACAAGTCAAGAAACACGTTCTACTGTTTTATGGGTTTGAGGACATAGTCAGAATACAGTGATTTAAAAGCATTAACAATAATTTTAGTCCAAAATAAAGACAGCATATTATTTCCAAGAGTTTTTCTCAGCCAGTTATCAATAAACTTCTACATGTGCCAAACTCATTTTCTTTTCTACACTCCTCACTCAATAAACCTTAAAGTAGGAATGGGCAATATGGCAAAAATGTACAATCTCCATCAGAAAACACATTAGGTATATTTAGTTTTGGAAGGTTTGATAAGTTCATACGAACAAGAAGAACCAGAAGTGCCTTTATAATATGCACTGCACCAAATCCAACTAAACAGAACTATGGTTTCCATCCTGAAAGTTTCAGTTGGCCAATGTTCTGAACATCTCAGTATGTTGAGAAAAGGATCAAATGTTAATATCGGCATATTACCCAGCCCCAACTAAATAATTACTTATCCAAAACATACATAACTAAGATGCACATAGTTGTGTGAAAAAAATAAGTACATTACATGGAAACATTAGATTTACCCTCAGTAGTAGATTTCACATAAACAACAAAAATGTACATACAAATGTATTTATACTAAACACAAAAATATTTTGATGTCATTTACACAGTAAAAACAAAAGACATGGGTCCTGTGGAAAACAATTACACCCTTACAATACACCTTTAAATGATGAGTAAAATCAGAACTTGACCCCCACTGAAAGCATGTATGAAAAAACATTGTTTTGCAAAAAGAGCATTAGAAGGAATCTACATTTGGATAAACAAAGGCAAATACCAGGTGTTTTGAAATAATGTAGAGTACATTAGGAACAGTAACAATACACATTTGTGGTGAAGGACAGACATCTTGCCAACTGTGAAGCATGGTGATGGTTACAGTTGTGTTATTTGCAGCCTCAGTGCTTCTTTGTCAAAGAGTGCTTGAAGATCATTATAGGCCATCTATCTAAAAGCTGAAACTGCATTAGAAGTGGACCTGCCAGCCAGATTATGATCCTAAACACACTAGCAAAGCCACCAAGAAATGGGTCAAAACAGAAAGGAGGGTTTCATGATCCTTAATGAAATGTGTGATCTATTTTACTACTACTTTTTCTCTTATTTATTTACTTTTGTCTGTTATTACTATCTGGTGTTCCCCTTCTGAGCCTTGGTTCCTCCAAGGTTTCTTCCTATAGTTCAGAGAGTTGTCCTTGCCTCGGTCACCCCTGGTTTGCTTGTTAAAGGCTCAGACTTTCTTTAATTCTGTAAAGCTGCTTTGTGACAACTCCGTTGTAGAAATAAGCTTGAATTAACCCTCAAACATTTTAAACTAAACTGAAGGAAATTTGCATGGAGAAGTGGTCAGAAATTTCAGCAAGTCGATTACCATGGGGTATAATCTTTCCCCTCACCCTGTGAAGAGTCCTTAGTGAAAATGTTTGAGAACTTAACTAAATGCTATAACCAGCATTAATAAACATTTAAAACTGGTGCTGCCTTAAAAGTAAGGTTTCGGTTTTCAAATCAGATTCCACAGAGGGAAACACCAGCACCACAAGTCAAGATAAACATATTCCAGCTTTCTTGAAGAATGCAAGGTTGTTCATTCATGTACAAATTTGAGAGACAGAAAATTAGAGCACTTGTCCTCTTCAGTCTAAACACCCAACACAATAAAGACAGGTGCCCCATGCATGTTCTACTGTGAGTGCGCTCAAAGCCTTAAACCCTGCTGTGATAAGAATATGCTATTAGACACAGACTGCTTGTTGTCCAGCTTGAAATATACAGGGATGTAATGGAAAGTGGTTGCATTTAAACCAATGTGACTGTGGTGTGGGTCAGCCATTTAAATACAGGTCTACATTTGAAACAATTGCTGAACACATACAACTGGTAAGAACACTGATGTGTTCAAGCGCACAGAAAATCCAGGAGTTATAATCCAAGACAAAACCGCTAGCTCGACCAAGAGAAGTCCAATATCTCCAGCCACTTACATCATCCTTCATAGGTTCCTTGGGTGGGTTAAACTCCTCATGGTACGAACGGCCACTGGGCTGATGAATAAGTCTGAAAAATGAAACAGAGCATGTTTCAAGACAGTTCTCCCGTATCATTCCCTATGCAACTTGATGCAGTATTTTTTCTGCCCCAAGAAACAACAAGAAATTACCGGTCTTGTCAACACTAAACTGTTCAGCTATTCAACAATGCCTTAAGGTTCAGAGATTTTATAGCAGAGCAACAGTTATTGGTCAAAAAGTATTGGATGCAGACTATGAAACTTTATAGGTTTTCAAAACAAAAACATTTCTTTAAACATTAATTTGAACTAACTGTGCATCGTATTGGACTTTGAATGATGCTCATCAGGCTTAAAAAAAGAGGTAATTCGGGACATTCTCACCTCCCACAGATCCTGCGCACCAAGAGAGAATCATCAACAGAGAACTCAATAACAGAATCCAGCTTCTCTGTGCGTTTCTCAAGCAGATCATCCAACTAGAATAGAAAGGAATGGAAACGTGATATCAATATTATGGGTTATTTAGTTTATATTAAAAGATAAACCATGTATTTTACAACATTAAAGTTACCATTTCTGCTTGCTTGACTGTGCGAGGAAACCCATCCAATAAAAATCCATTCTTACAGGATGGGGTGTCCAGGTTCTTCTCTATAAGCTCAACTACCATCTCATCACTCACCTAAAGAAAGGTATAAAAGAAGAGAAAAATAAATCACAAAGACTTTCAAAACCAGCAAGAGAACAGCAGCACTTGCTAAAGGCTGAATTCCACTCTGTGATCAGCAGAGCATGAATAATGTGGAAAATTAATTGATCAGCATTACCAGTTTGCCGGCATCCATTGTCTGTTTCAGTCTCTGGCCAAGTTCGGAGCCAGAGGCCACCATGGCTCTTAGCATGTCCCCAGTGGCCAGATGACACACGCAGAACTTCTCTGCCAGTCGGGGAGCCTGTATTGATCAGAAGACAAAGACTAAAAATCTTGTAAACTGTTCAGCATTGTGTTACTTGAGCTTACAACCACTAAACTCCACTTTGTTCTGTTGGGACTTGATTTTAAAACCAAGCTGCATGTAATAAAACACATTTATTAATTATTTATTAATTGACTGAGGCCACAAATAATATGGACAAGGATTAAGGGGATTCTGTAACAGGTCCATCAGCCCTCACTATTAAGATAGCAAGTGTGCGAACACCAGTGGCAAACGTGGAGGTAAAGCAGGACCGGAGTTATAATAAAAAAAATAGATAATCATCAGAACAAAGATGAATCATTTATGGACAGTTCAAAGGGAAGGCCACGTCCAAAATCATACCAGGGGTGTTTCTAGGATTAGGCAACTGGATAGGGTGCCACCAGCAGGGGAGTGCCATTTTGGCAGCTTCACACAATCACTTCCTTAAAAACACAAATCGTGCACTGGCATACACTGGCAGGAAATCTGAGCTGCTCCATCACATCTGCACATTAGAAGGGACATGTGACACGAGGAAGAGAACAGAATCAGAAAAACTTTATTAACCCCAGAGGAAACTGTTTATGCTGTGACAGCACATGGAGACATATAAACATACAGACAGTCTCAAAATTATAAAGGTAAAGGTGTAAATGTAAAAGAATAGAATAAGGTATGGTGGAGGACATCCACTTTTTTAATAAAGTAAATTTACTGTTTGAATAATAACATAAGGGATGTAATAATGCATTGACTTGTATTGATGCATCGATGGACCAAGCAAACATGCAACTCGATCGGTGCTCATTCCATAATTCACCTTCATTTTACTGTTTATTGCTAAACCTCTGTATTTGACCTTCTAATAATAACAGTTGATTAATTATGTAGAATAGTTTATTTGTAATACATTCTATACAGTTATTATATACATATGATTTTATTTCAGGGACGAATGTATTACCTATTTTAGGTTATTGAGTCACACGACCATTTACTCTGGTACCTCTGTTTGGGACGCAGCATAAATAAAACTTTGCGCTTGTCGGACAGAACTTCCCCCGATTCACCACCAAGTGTCGAGAGCAGTGCAAGAGAAGCTGGACACGGTACAGTGCAGACGGAGCCCAGTAATGGAGCAGGGAAACGAAGAAGACACTGAGCGGACCACACTGACCCACTGACTGAGCCATGCGGACCTCGCAGTAAGCAGGCTAGTCGACTAGCATCGCGAGGCTCACCTGAGTTCCCTTTCCGGCCCCGGGCGGCCCGAGCAGGATGGCTCGGATTCCTTTCCGTACGCCTGAGAACAGTTCATCTGGCTGTGTGCTGGGGGGCATGGTCAATGAGGACACGATGCTGTGGAACGACGACCCTCCTGCGAACTTACTTTCTGCACCTCGAACCAGAGAGGAAGCCGTGAACGCCTCCTCTCCTTACTACGGGCTAATCTCCCCGCCCCTTTGTGTAAAACCCCTCCTCTGATTGGCCATAGACAAATCAGGCAAAAACCGCTCGCGCTCATTGGAGAGAAGGGAACTGGGAAGCACATGTAATATCCGATTTCTGTACACGACACACAATTTTGTGGTACACGTAATTCAAAATGTAATTCAGAATATTGTGACCTTAGGGGGCGCTGTTTCACATTTTTATGCATAGGGAACGTAGTCACAGCCTGCACGCGCTTGCTACGCAGTCTACGTATCACGACATAACGTACGTTTCGAGGTCCGTTACTGTTTACAT
>JBBIGC010000137.1:14405905-14419058 GCA_037576955.1 Lepidarchus adonis
GATTTTGCAAATTCAGTTTGCAGATGTCCATTGTGTGTGTCTTCTGCAGTTTTTTACTGAGGCTTTTTAATATTGTCTATATCGATATCGAAATTCTCTCGTATCGACCAAAATTAAGAAATATATCGTGATATAATTTTTTGCCATATCGTCCAGCCCTAGAGCATCCTATTGAGTATTACTAATCAATATGATAAACCTTCTCAAACTGCTCATACAGAAAGTACCTGCACATGAGACAAAAGAAGAGCGACTTACTTTGTGACACACATGGTGTTCTTGCACTGGCTGACCAGTGTTTCTTTGTCATCCTCCCTTTGCGGTCTCATTGTAATCAGCTCAAACGTATTGGGTCGGGCACAGAACTCACGGTTAGCAGGCTCCACTCTACGACTGGTACAGTTGGCCAAATTAATTCGACCAATTGGATTCTAGAAAGAACAAGTCAATCGTTGATGAAACTGGCACACAGTTTAATGCTAACCAACTAGTATACTTGGGACACCAATTAGCCTGGTCTACCTTGCGCTTTTCATCATCAGGGTAAGTCCAATAAGAGATGCAGTATCCTGAAAGGACACACCACCTCCTGTGCCAGGCTCCAAATCCACTGACATCCTCAAACATGGTCTATAAATTATAATCGCAAGGTTACCAGAAATGCCTACTGGACTTGTAATCAAAAGCTATGAAAGGCTATTCCTGCCCAGGAAAATATTTTAAGGGTCTAGTCAAGAAGGGTTTAAGAACACTCACCAAGAAGCCCTTTTCCTCCACACGAGACCCAACCTCACACTGCATTTTGAGGTAGATGTGACCTTCCAAAGGACAAAGGAATGGCACCTAAATATATTCAGAAGTGAAAGCAGAGGTCAATAAAATCAAGGCTAACTAACCTGTCAGTAAAAAACAAAACAAAAAAAAAGTTGGTAGAAAAGAGGACAGTCTGTACCAAATACCAGATCCTTAACAGAGGGGAAAAGAATACACCATAAACAACCAGCCAAACAGATTGTTAGTAACATGACACAATGACAACAAATGGTGCAAAGCATCTCTGATAAGATAAGAGCCAGCAGACAACCCCCCTGTGTTACAGAGCATGGAACACTTAAAAACCTTGTTCTGAAACATGTCACTGAGAAGCTTGCTCTCACTCTCTTGACTTTTGATCTAAAAAAGAAAATGAGCACATGCAAATGAGCTGATACTTTCAGAGAACAGTACAGCTTAAAAAGAAACCCAAATAAACAAAAAACTGAAGGAGAAACCAATAAAGCTTTGCTTGCTTAATGTATGAAATAACAGCATACAAATACATTTTTTATGCCTTAAAGCACAACAGAAAATGCTCTTAAATTCCTGCTCATGATTCCACCATGTTAGGACATACAATGTGGTTAGAAAGGAGTAAGAACAGATATTTACAAGATAGTTGCAAGCCAACTGCTTTCAAATGATTTACCTTTTCCATGGGAAATTTGCTTTTTCCAATTGAGGCCAAAGTCAACTTGTGCGAACCAACAAGGACAAAGTTGCTGGTCCGTACTGCATTTGGACCACCAGGGCTTGCCATTACTAAGAAAGCAAACATTTCTACATAAGTCGAAGTTAATTTCATTTCCAATTCATGAAACTATCAACATTTAATTTTTTATTTTTTTTTTTTTACAAAATACCTACCAGGTGTTTGCAGATTGTTTTTCTGAAAAAAGAACAGGAAAAAAAGAAGTGTTTTACAAGACTAAGGCTTTAAAAAATGTATACAAGGAGTGTAACGGTATACATGCATAAAGAAAATCTGTTATAAACTCAATACCTGACAATTGGTTTCAATAATCCTGTCTATCAAAATCAGTGGCGCAAAGTGAGGAAGACCATTTTTAAATGAAGTCAAAACAACCATCAGAGAAAACCTGATGGCCTGAAATGCTGAACCTGCTTCATGACATTCTTCATAAATGCACAGCACTAGATCTTAGGTTTAGCATCAGCAGCTTTTTATTTAAGAAAAAGTTACATTTTGTTCAGTAAACCACTGTTTAAAATACAAAAAAGCAGCAATTTATGGGTTCTACTACCTAGTCTGCATCAAAAATATACAGAATCATAAATTCAGAACTGATATACATACTGAACCAGGATTTTTGTGTACCATTACACCCCTGATGTATATGTCTTCATTGTAAAAGGTAAAATATATATGATATTTATATCAAGGAAACTCAACAATGGACTTACAGTGATTGCAAGGAATCTCTTAGGAGTGATAGCCTAAAGAGAAAAGGTAAGATACTTTCACTAAAACTTTTACACGGAAACTAATAGTTCCTATTATGCAAAACAAAGCACTTGCTTTATTATAATACACAGGAAATATACGCTGTTCAGTAGTTGCAGACTAAACATAAG
Source organism: Lepidarchus adonis (assembly GCA_037576955.1). NCBI lineage: Eukaryota > Metazoa > Chordata > Actinopteri > Characiformes > Lepidarchidae > Lepidarchus > Lepidarchus adonis. Next base: position 14,408,318 of record JBBIGC010000137.1, read on the forward strand.
GCTCACATTCTATTAATACAACACGTACCTTGGACTTCGTTGGCTTTTTCCGTTTATCAACATACAGCTCACGTTTCTGAACCTAAGAAAACAAAACACAAGCACTTAAAGAAAAAACTTGACTCCAACATATAATACATGTACAAAAGTACCAAGGCAAAGACATTACCAGATAATAGACCTCAATGTCAATTTCAAAGTCACTGGACACATCAGGACTGAAAGTTGACAAAAGAATAATTAGAGCAGTGACAATAAGGGGTGGTGCTCATATTCAGACTAATCACAAAACAATCAAGACTCACAGAGTAAACTTAGTAGAAAAGGTCAAGGCATCTCCACTGAGCGCACTGTGTGAACTAGCTAGAGGAGTTGCAACGGTGTTCTCAGCTCCAGCACGAATCATCACAAAAAAGTAATGGCTTCCAGATTCTGTAGTAAAACAAGAGAAAATCTCTTTAACAGAAACGAATGAAAGAATTACGTATCAGATTTCAGGTAACAGCAATTTCCATGCTTAAGTCAATGTAAATTCTAAGTCTGTGAACCTTTTTTCCCCTAAAAATCAGAACACAGAGCAACATGTATAAATGCTTTATTATAAAAGTGAACAGTGAATTAAAGACAAGGCAAACACTACTCAAAATGCAATGTGAAATCAAATATCAGACTCATCTAAAAATTGTATTGGCAGGGCCTATAATTCTACTTTGACGCTCGAGTGACACAGTTGTTCTTTATTTCATTCATTATACATGTGTGCATGTGTTTGGGGTGGAGTACACAACAATTACCAGGCTTATTGGCTGTGGAACAGACAAAGTCTGCCTTCAGTGGTAATCGAAGCTCCTGCAGTGTGATTGAGCCCTTAGAGGCAGGTACACCCATGTTCTCCTGAACTCGGGAAGAACCCTTTTTCTGAGTGGAGGGACCCTCTGCCTTCAAACGATCCAATTCAGCTTTCAGAGCCACTCTTCTCTCAGCTAGCAAAGTGAAATTACTTCCAATTAAAAATCCAAAAAAGTGCAGTGCTCAAACCACATTACCAAGTTATTTGAGGTTACAGCTCAAAGCCCATCACTGAATAGAAACATAGGGTGAATCTCACAATGGTACTTACTGGCAATAAGCAAAAGCCTTTCAGCCTCAGCTTCCACCTGAGAGCCTTTGCCATGCTCCTCATCTGTGCAACAGTTTAATGCCTGACTGGCCTGGTGAATCACTGTTTGCTGCAGGTTCATCTCATTGTTGAGAATCTAAAGGTACAACACAAATTAAACCACCTTTTACAAATAAAACAAAAACATATTTGAACATTTATATTTGTGAATATTTATCTTGGGGGTTCTTGATTTACCTTCATCTTTTGTTTAATGCTAATGCGCCCTGGGCTCTGGGGCTCTTCTACTTTCTTAGACACATCTTCTCGCCTCACAATCACCTGTTTCACTTGTGGTCTCTCACGTTCCTTCACTCTGACTGATCTGTAAGCATCAACGCTAAAACAAATATATACCAATTAATCAATTTAATGGAGTTTTACTAAACTCTTCTTTTCATATTTAACTTCTTGACTGTATGATTACCTGTACAGCAGGTTCTGCTCTTCTATGGACTCAATACTGTCAGAAGAGCCAGCTTTTTGCATTCGTGCCCTTTGGAATTTTGCAGGCCTAGATACACTCTCGGGAGTCACACTTTTCTGATTAAATGAGCTGGCTGGTGTTGATGTCTGTAGCCCATTCCAAAAATGTAACATGTTAGAAAAAAGACTTTTGGATTATTATTCCATATAATTATTTTCCAAAATAAACATTTCAGACTCGCCATGAGTTTCCCCTCTGGGCTCTTCACAACAGCAGCCACAGTCTCTGCTAGAGGGGTGAGTAAAGACATGGATGAGATGTTCAGAGCATCTTCCTCTTCACCCTCTTCAGCACTGTTCTCATCATTTTCCTCCAATACATCCTCAAAAAGATGGTTAATGACCTCCGAGTTCACAGAGCAATCAACATTCATCTCAATCTCATGAATCACCTCCTCTGGTTCTGCAAATAAATTTAAAAGAAACATTTATTGAAATATATTACAAACAATACAGTATCTTTGTCTAAAAGATATAACGCAAATGGAAATTTGTTATTCTTCTCACCATCTTTGTCTTTTTGGTCAACCATTTCTAGTTTCTGTTCAGAAACCTCTACTTTTTCCAGTGAGTGTTTTGAGGCAGGGTTCAGGTCTGCCATTTCTGACAGAAGAAAATGAAGAAAAAAAATTATGAACAGGACACAAACACACAAACATTTATAAATAAAATAAGGATATAACTCATCTACCTTCTAATTTATTCTATGGATATGGCTCAAATAACACATCAAGTGAACATTATTAGAACACTGTTAGTCAGCTTGTTTTCTGAGGTGAACATGAACATGGTGAGATCAAAAGAGCGGTCAGTAAGAAGCAGTTAATAAGTCTGGTAAGGGATTTAAAAAGGCCATTCCACTGTCTGATAAAATAGTCTACAATTGGAGACTACCAAGACTACCAAGACTTCCAAAACAACTGCCAAAATGCCCAGGTCTGGCCATCCAAGCAAATTCATCCTGAGAAAAGACCACAAGATGCAAAAAGAAATCTCCAAAAACCCTAAAATGTCATCACAGGACCTACAGCAGGCTCTTGCTACCATTGATGTGAAAGTGCATGCCTCTAGAATCAGAAAGAGACAACACAACTTTAACTTGCATGGGAGGTGTGCAAGGAGGAAACCATTACTCTCCAAGAGAAACGGCAAGGCCAGACTGAAGTTTACTAGAGAAATATAGACAAAGACCAGGATTTGTGGAATAATGTTCTTTGGATAGAGGAGTCTTAAATTTAATTATTTCGACATCAGAACAGAGGACATGCCTGGAGTAAACCAAACACAGAATTCCAGGAAAAGAAACTCATACACACTGTGAACCATGGACGTGGAAGTGTCATGGATTGGGGATGCTTCGCTCCAGCAGAACCTGACCAGCTCACAATCATAAAATCCACTATGAATCACCATGTATCAGAGGGTGCACGAGAAACATGTGAGACCATCTGTAAGAACATTAAAGCTGATGCAGAACAGGACCCTGCATCACAACAACTACCAAGGTTGGGTTCAAGGCTAAAAAAAGCATCTTACTGCAGTTATTTCAGCAAAAAGGGGGAACACTAGCTATTAGGGGGTACTGTCTTCACTTTTACCTCAGTTAGACTATACATTTTTGCTGCATTCTTTTGTTTAATGAACAAATCAAGGTTCATTTTTGTTTACCTGCAATTAAATCACTTTCTGTTCCAAAACTGGACATCAATGTGTGAACATTTCTTAGTCAGGGAGACAGCAAGAGACAGAGAAAGTGAGAGAACCATAAAAATAGTACCATTTTCACTGAGCTTGGGAGGAATTTCCAAAATATCCAAGCCTGATGCTAAAGGCTCACTGCAAAGCACAAGTGCAGAATTTTCAGAATAATCTTCCAACTCCTGAAAGTAATAAAAGAGCAAAAATTAAATACAGCAATGTTCCCCCAAATCACCCATATTTTGTACTGTAGTAAGATCAAAGGCAATTGGCTTAAAAAAAAGTTTTGACCAAGCTTAGAAAAAAAAAAAAAATGCAAAAAAACAAAATGCTTCATGCAACACGTATTTGCATTCTGAAGTCAACCACTTCATTATAGTAATTTTATGAGGATGCATAATGTGTACCATGAAATTTGCATTTAAATAAAAACAAAGCATGACCTTAGATTCCAAGTCATTCTTGACCTCAGCAAGATCCTCTTTACTTTTCTTCATGTTGCCATTCTGAAAGCGATTACGGACCTGTGCCAGTTCTGCCTCACGTTCCTAATAACAAAAAAGTGTCAGACAACATGCCTGTATAAAATGTAAAGGATTCCCATATTAGGGGGATAATCCATGACAACACACCATTTTTTGCTTTTGAGTGAGCATCGCAGTAGTGGAGGTTGTTGGTGTAATAGCAAGCCTCTCTTGGAGCAGTCTGGATTTTGGCGTGGCAGCAGTTGTGTGGCACTGGCCCACTCCACTAACTGGAGAATTCTGGCGTTCCTGGCACCTTTCCCCAAAACGCTCTAAAAATGACTTAACCCCACCTAAGTGTAACAGGAAAAAATAAATAATGAATATCCAAAGAGATGTTTAAAAAAATACAAGAGAGATCAAAGAGTAAAAGAAATTAGTATGTCTTGTACAAGACATAAAGGACATTACACACACAATATACATCATTCAGATAGATAGATAGATAGATAGATAGATAGATAGATAAAGATGTGTGTATGTATGTGTGTGTAATTCGTAGATAGCAAATAACGCTTCGCTTTTTAAAATACACAAGTCGGTAACTTACCACCGGTTCCAACTGGGCCTTTCTGCTGCATAGTTGCTGTGTCCTTGGTCAGTTTATCAATGGTCTGAGAGGGCGCTATAATGGAAGACGGCTTGGTTGGAATGTTTGGTTTTGTGGGACTTGAACTGAACACTCTGCCAGCTCCCAGCTCTTTGCATGGGGCTTTAGCCATCAGTGGACTTGGAGACAAGGGACTTTTCTGAGGACTAGAAGAGAGGACTCTGATGGATTGAGGAGAAGATGGTTGGCTACAGTGGATCTTCAGGGGGCTAGACACAGGCAAATTAGTCAGTGTGCGTTCAGGCACCTCAGTCTTTTGAGGACTAGGAGGAGTCACTCTGGATGACCTGACTGGAGAATAAACCGGCAACTACAACAAAGCAAAAATAAAATGCACATAAGTTTAAAAAAAAAGAAAAAAGGTTGCAGTGCTTTAAAAGAAAATACAGAGGAAATTAAATGTGAGACTGAACATTACTGAACTACATCCACAAGCTTTGGTGCTACACACTACTAAGGATCCTCCCAATACTACTAATGTAAGGTTAACAATGTCAGAAAGCAGTAACACGTTTATTAAATATATATTAATTTGACAGGGGTCTATCATCATGACAGCCGTTTAAAGAACAGAGTGTCAAGTATTTTAAAGAGTGCTGCACAACTTCACTTTGAATATTTTTTTTTTATTCTATTGTATAATCAGCCTTTTTTAGTCCTAAGGCTTTTTTTTTTTTACTGTTTCTGTTGAGGGCACAACCAATGAACACTAATACATGATCCATAAACTTTACAATTTTTTCAATTCAATTACCAGTTTAGCTGGCTTTAAAAGGTCACTGATGATAACTTACATGATTAAAAGGTTTAGTGCCTTTTTTTTTTTTTACACTCACAAGAAATATGTATATTTAAACCTATTTTATAGAACTATACAATTGTGACCATCACTTTGTAAGATGTTTGCAAATTTAAATCACCTAGCCACACGTCCATGTCAGCACTGTTATAGCATGTATGCTACCAGCTGGAGAGGATGAGGTTTTTACTTATATGTACTTTTGAGACTTCAAAAAAAAAAAAAAAAAAGGTTTTGTCCCTGTAGACTGCAGACATTTGTATGAGTGTAAATCACATCAGAGTTTAAAAGATGTGTTATAGCTCTGCTACCCAATCATAAACAATTATTAAATGCGGAGATTATTATTATTGCTACATGAAAAGATTAGACTTGAGAGATTTTTTAAAGTGATTATTCTAATAATAGCTAAAATATATATCCTGCATCACAAACTTGAATGAAAAGTCCATGCAGCAGATTGTCAAAAGAAAATTTAGGTTTGTTAATCTTATTTGTTTTCTTAACTCACCTGCTGAGCACTGCGGACAGGCTTGCTAGTTGACTGGAGAGGCTGAGGTTGCGGTTTGATTGCACTGGTCTTTGCACCAACACTCTTTTCGGCATGGTATGGTGGAAAGACACGGGCTGTACTAGGCTTCTCTTGTGCTTGGTCTCTGTGAGTAGGATGATGCCCAGTGTCATCTTCCCAGGAGCTGATTGTGGCAGCAAGGTTTGCCAGTCTGCCCTTCCTACCAAAAGAAGGCCCTGATGCAGTGATTGCAGGAGTTGCAGCAATCTCTGTTCTCTGGGGCTTAAGAGGAGACAAGGCTCCGGTGTTGGGGTCTAGTTCAGAGTTGCCTGCAAATACGGTTAAAGAAAACAAACATCAATTGCACACCAAGTCCAACTGTACTACAAAAGAGTGCAGAAATAATAATACATATCACACAACACGCGCAATGGAAATGGTCTTACAAACCAACAGGTACAAAAAACTAACAAATAAAAATGGATGAAAATTAGTATCCAACACATGCTCACTCTGTTCATTATGCTTACGATTAGTAATAAACCATCCTATAATCAACTTTTCATAAGAACCCTGTAATTAATATAATCTAGGTCTTAAAGCTCTGCATCTAAAAAGAAGTTGCTTCATACCCTCGGAGTCCCAGTACTGCCTCTGCTCAGCCAGTCTCTGTAAGCGGGTCTTCATGCTACTGGGGTTTTGCATTGAAGCAGAGCAATCTTGAAGAATCTTTATGTCTTCCTCCATAACCGAATGTTTCATAACTTTATCAGCACAAACTGTTACTGGAGGTGAAGTACAAGCCACCAGCTTTTCTGTGGCTTTAGGTGGTTGAGTATTCCCCATGCGCAACTCTGAGCTATGCTGGACAACCATTCTCTCTGCTGCAGTAGAGGAAGTACTGCTTGGCACCATGGGAGGCTTCTTGTCTGTTGGGCTATCTGGCGTTGTAAGTTGAAGGGCAGCTGGCTCCTGATTCTCCCCATTGACACAGGTCTGCTCCTCTGAGCAACGACGCTTTGAAGGAGAAGGTGTGGAGGAGGGCAGTACTGCATCAAATACACACAAGTTATTTTGTTAGTACATTTTCAAGACACCCCATTTAAAGTCCAAGGAATGCTAAAAATAAGCTAAATCTAAAACTAGAAGTCCTACTTTTGTGTAAAAGAAAACAACAACAACAACAACAAAAAACATTCAAACTTTAAATTGACATGAATGGTTTGGTACTGGTGGACATACATCATGTGCATCTTTTAATATAGAATCATTATGCAAAGTAGTCACATTTCAAAGTTATTTTTAGAGCAAATCTTCTTCGAATCTTTCTTAAAATGTAAATTTTACATTGCAGATAAGTAGATGTTTGATACGGTATAATTATCCACTAATTAACACCAGAAACTAAAGTGAGAAATTAATTAAATCTCAATACTAGCCTGTGGCAATACTGATACAGCAGAAGAGTGAAATATTAAGGAACTGAGACCACACTGCAAAGCCCTGAAAACAGCAAGATGGATGTTACCTTTTTCTACCAGTGGCTCACTGATGACATTATTTGCCTCTGCAAGGGGCTCTCTTGTTCTCTTGGACATTTGTCGGCTGCTTGCTGTAGGTCTCTCTGCCATCTTCTTCTGAAGATTCTCTCTGCGGGCACGCGTGCGTTCTAAGAGTTTCTAGTGAACAAGAAGTCATTAAATGTTTAAGATTTTTTAACACTTCAAAGTTAAAGAATAATAATAAAATTATATTATATACAGTCTTATGCAAAGGTCTGAGCAACCCTTGGTAATAGATTTGGGTGATTTTGTAATTAAGATGTTAACAGTCTCGGTAGGACATGTAAAGTGAACAAAAATAAAAACATTATGATGGCACAGTGAAAAACTAAAAGCTCCAAAGTCTCAGATTCTTTTTTACATGATTTCAGATCTTAATCAGCTTGTTAGATCATTAGTAAATGTCAGCTGGTGCCAATTTCTCTTCAAACCTTGTGCACGCACATGTGGACACTCAACAAACATGGGTTACTCTAAGCAGCAGTGTAAGACTCTGAAATGAAGGTTATTGATGCCCACAATGCAGGAGAAGGCTACAAGAAGATAGCAAAGCAGAAAGCATATACCATCTGTTAAAAAAAAAGAAAAGAGCTTACGCTGAAAAGATTATGACTTCTACAACGGGACCATTCTACATTTGTTGTATATGTAATAATTGATGTGTTAAATAAAATATACTCATTTTCATTAAAATGAGAATATACTTTATGTATAAAACTTGTACTTTCATTTTAGGGAAGAAGAAAAAAAATGATGCAAAAAAATGGGAGAAAGGCACGCACAGTAAGGAACATCACAAACTTAAATACACATGAACACTTAACACTTGGCATGGGTGTGCAAAAGGTTCTCAATGCAGGCTTGATTAATTGCTGTAACAGCAAGTTTATACACTGTGAGGTGTTTGCAGGCAGTTTGGGTGTCTCCCAGGCAATGAGTGGAAATTTCAGTTGACTGTTGTCATTCCCGAGGAACTCGTCATGTGACATCGTAAGAGCATTTTAGTGGCTAGAACCGAAAACGGCTCCAGACTCCATATGCAGAGACACGACAAAGAAAGAAAGTCTCTATTCAGCAAGATTTATACTTTTATTACTCAACACCCTTCCAGAATGACATTCACCCTCTCTCCAATATTAGCCATGTTTTGACAGCATATTTCAAACACAACGCAGAATAGACCTTACAGAATAGAACTCACTTTATATAACTATACTTTTTCTTTAAAGGACCATCAATTTGTACTAAAAATATGGATAAGACACGAACAACGAACTGCTAATTCCACCTGATACTGCTCATATTAATATAAAGAGAGTTTTCTGGCGCTAAAAATCTCCCCCTGCCCAACTTACTCGTTTCACTCGACTCAGTTTTTAAAACAAAGCGTACACAATTGATGCTTTCCACAATTCGTTAAACCGAGAGGAAGTGAAGAGCTGTGATAGAAGAAGGCTATGATTTGCCTCTGGCCAGTTAACATTACATTCCAAGCTTATGTTAGCTAAACTACATTAATCAAAACCAAAACGATATACAGCATGTATTCTACAAAGCAACCCAACAAAAATAATCACACAAGCTCTACTTATGTAAAGAAATAAATGTCATGCAGCTACGTCACTTCTTTAGCTAGCTAGACGATAACGTTAGCTAGTAGTTAGTCTGCCACGAGGCCATTCTTAGCTAGCTAGCAATATAAATCTTCACAACAACTGCAAAAGAGCGTTTACCTCGGTAAATGGATCCATTTTGAAGTCTTATCTTCCCAAAAATCTATGTAAGTTAACGGTACCCCACCCTGTCGTCTTCTTCGCGAGGATAAGCTGACGATAAACCGTGCTCCACTCTTCACGTACGCCCAAATACTTCAGCTGTTCAAATTTGAATTTCAGCGCTGCGCCCACTGCGCAGGCGCTAACGGCCATGACAACGTCATCAACGGTGTAGTTCGACTCCATCGCAAATAAAATATGTTCCCTCACTCGCTTCATTCACCTCGAGAGAAAACAGTATGGGTGGTGCAACGCTGTCATTAAAATATGGGTGTTATCTTGGGCAAGAACACACCAGAAAAGAATGTCTGTACTTTGTATTTTGAAGGGTGTAGGGCAAGTGATAGTAAGCCAGATTGGTAACACTCCATCTACATGTAAAACACCACCAGCCCAGAGGATTCCTCCTCCTTCATCACGCTGCAGGGTAAAAGTTACGGAGGAAGACTGAATACGTAGTAATGGGAATTTTGGCTCTTTTGGCTCCCAAACGGCTCCTCAGTTGTTGTTTTTTTTTTTTTTTGCTTAAATTAACGAATGAACAAAACACAATGTTAAATTATGTGGATAATGAACACACAGTATATAATTTTTTTTTAAATAATTTATATGGCTTAATATACTCAACATGAGGTGCTGGTGTTAGGAGGCAGTGGTAAAGTCTGCTTTCAATGCTGAGGCTCTGAACTTCCAGCTTTGGACATAATCTGGGGTCATATTACACACTGATTTATCACTCATCACATGTTGCTGCTGCATCAAAGTTATGTTTCTTATAGCTGCAGAAAAGTGGCAAACTAATTACATGCAGAGTTCAGCTTTCTCCATACTGGACTATGACGCACAGAGAACTGAACACTGTATTGAAGCTTTTTCTAAAAGTGACACCGGGCCAGAGGAGGAGTTTTTCCTTCCATTTGGCTTAAGGGTCACTGTGACTATTGTGAAGTGCTTTGCGACAAAATTGTTTATAAGCGGTTTATAAAAACATTGTGACCTGGTGTTTGTTCCTATGGCGATGCTCTGTGTTTATGTCTGCTTACTCATGTTCTGTCTGTTTCAGGAAAGAGAGCAGCACACGTTGTGTGTATTTGTGTGAGCAAGCTGGCTGTGGATGATCAGACCCACCATAGCCATGATGAGTATAGAGATTAGTGACTCGGCAGGTCTGATCATCCATCACCATTCCTCGCTCAGAGGTTCATGTTTGTGCGCATCCTATACACTAAGGGACGCAACAGTACCGGGTGGGTCCTTTTCAGGGCTGGCAATAAATTACATTGTTGTCAAAGTCCTGGGATGGACCTTTCAATGCTTCAAGAGGTGGAGTGGCTGTTTGCAGCGCTGGAGGGAAGCTGGAAGAAAACCAGAGAAAGACTCGAGAAGCTGGAAGGAAGTAGCACCCCCAGAGAAAGGCGACAGAAGAGCGCTGAAAGGGAGACGATCAGCAGCTTCCAGGAAGGCAAAAATCAGGAAGGAAGCAGTGCCCTCAGAGGAGGGTAGAGTACCCAAAATCTGTACTCAAGTAATAGTAAAAGTATACTTATGGAAATATTTACTCAAGTAAGAGTAAAAGTAACAATCCTAATAGTTACTCGAGTAAGAGTAAAAAAGTAT
>JBBIGC010000137.1:14431519-14451063 GCA_037576955.1 Lepidarchus adonis
ACACACACACACACACACACACACACACACACACACACACACACACACACACACACACACACACACACTTTTGCATGCACCACATGAACGCGAGCATGGCTGTATACCTAAACAACAAAAAATCCACAATAATCAGGGATCTGTGTTTTATAAATTTAGTTTAGTGCAACACACATAACATTTACAAAAATGGCATAAAGGAACCCAAGGCTATTCTCCCCAAGGCCTGGCCCCACTTCTCCCAGGCGCTCCTTAGCTACAATGAAACATGAGGGATTATGGGGCTTTTGAATGGCTAATATGCCCACTGTGGAGAGCTAATCCCCCTCAGATCTCTTCGATTTAAGCTACAAATCCTGCCAAGGCATTGGAGCTGTGCTACACTTTCGTCTCCGTGTAACAAAAGATTTCCAGCAGACACACACTGCCGATGTGGGCCAGGAGTCAGCTGGAGGACTTGGATCACGCAAGGACACACAGGACCAAGCACCTCTGCCTGGGAGCAGTTGATTAGGAGCTGATTTGAAGCAGAAGGCTAATGAGAACTGTACTTCATTACTAAGAAAGAACTCCAAATTAACTTGCAATATGAAGCAAGCCACGTCCTATATATGCGCAGATGCCGAAATGACAATCCGAAGAGTACGAGCCTGTCTGTAATACTTCTGCGTTGGGGAGTGACCCAGAGCTTGCATGCGATGTGTCAGCTGCGCAATCTACCTCCTTCTCATGACGGGGCTGCAGCTGTCGGGGGAAGCCTTTGAGGCAAGAAGCAAACTTCAGCTGGCTAAGGACAGGGTGAGTGAGATTAGCGGCCTTGGGCTGGGGGAGAGCACAACAATGCAAGAGAGAGATAAGACCCCTGACTGTTCACATACCCATACACTCCTGTTGAGACTAAGATAGACAAATCGAGACACATTTAAGGTCAAAAGCATAATTCATTTCCAAATGGTGTGTAAATGGCGATTAATAGCGTATGTTATAATAAAGAATACACCCACATCCACGGCACGTCAGAAAAACCCTCACTGACCACTGTGACAAATGTTGCCCCAACCCAATACAATCTGTACCTCTGGTCAAGGTGACGGCGTCCTACATGCCACTGACTGCAGACTCATCAGGCTCGAGAGAAATAAATAAAGAGGCAAAATCACTGATAATGTATCATGTGCAGGAAAAGGCAATCCAGGCAAACGGATACTGAACACTTTTCAAGTGTTTGTGTATGGTTTAAAGTATAAACACACTATGCACGCAGACACAAAACATAGGACACCAAGTGGCACGGACAAAACCAGAAACAACTATTTCAATATCACAGCTCAACAGTTCCCCATTCTGAACAATTCCACATACGTTTCTGATCAATTCATTTTCTGGGATTAAATATGTATGAGATAATGCAGTTCTTCATAATGCATGGAGCACATAAAACCACACTTTTATTTAGCCCATAAACCCATTATCTAGCCCATTCATTGGCTTTACACTTGACCTTCTTTCACTGTACTCCTTTCTTTTGTTCTGATTCATTACTCATGTTTAACTGATTAGTATTAAATGTCAGGGTTCTCACAACATTTAAAATGACATTGTAAAAGAACTTAAATTTTAAACGTCTCACAGAATCAGATTACTATCAACATGGTTTCTGCAAGTCATTTTAGAGACATGCGCTGCAGTCTCATTCTTCAAAAAAAGGGTAGATATTAGCAGTAAAGTTTCTTTTTCTTTTGTCAGTGCCAGAAAATGTAATTACATAAGATGGTGAGGACATGGAAAGAAATTCAAATACAACTAACAATATTTCAAAACCTTGGTTTTCATAGTCATTGTTCTTGATACATCATGCTTCAGTATTTTCTTGCAAAACTGTAGCTGCCTATAGAGACCTGTAATATAGATGTAGAATCTCTAGTCTTGCTACATGTGCAGGATAAGATGCGTTTAATTAGCTAATTAGCCACATTAATCAGTGAACACTCTAGTTTTAAATGACAAAAAACTGGCAATCATTTAAAATAAGCCTTTGTTGTAATTTTCCTCTGGTTTATGAGGAAATGCTTTGATGAAAAGTATTAAAAAATGGGTCCGGGATCTTAAGGACAGCTGAATAATTTTATTGGGGGGTAAAGGGGTAAACAAAGCAACAGGGATGCTGCTCACCGTAAGCTACAGTGCTGGAGACTTGGGTTCCAACCATAACAAAACTGCCCCAATACATCTAAGAAAGGCCGGAGCATGAATATCAGAACCATACATGCTGTAACTAAATTCTCCTGGGTGGTAGGACTGTAAGCATCAATGGCTGAAAATACAGATTAAAGATATCAAATTCAGTAAGCAGCAATCAGTTTTGTTTGGAAGTCTTTGTTCATTAATTCAACCATAAATGCTTGGAGAAAAAGTTGACTTACTGTGTCACATACTTCTCTGGGCTTCAAGACTACAAGAAGACTAGGTAATGAAAAAACAAACAAAAAACCCCAATAAACATTAAATTAAATAAATTGTTATCTACCATAAAAAAGTGGAATACAAATAAAATACAAAATAAAAATGCATATCTAATGTATGCATACAAATTTAGTGTGAAAAGATTAAAAATAATCAATGTTAACAATAAAAACTGAGCTGCTAAGTTATTCTGCATTTATTTAACATTATTTTATTGAAAGGCAAAGTAAAAAAAAAGACGCACACAAAACATGTCATACCAGACACCACCAAGTCAAAAGTGCCCCAGTTCTTTTCTATTCAGAAATTATGATCCAGAGACTAAAGTCCAATGCCAGCATGATAAAAGAAACCCGCCAAGTGTGACCAGGCACAGGCAGGAAGTATTAGTCCAGCCAAAGTACACTATTACACACAAGTATCCAAAGGGCATATAATAAATTCATCTATAACCTGAAATAAAGATCACACCACTTACACTGACATGTAAGGATCAGATGTTAAACATGGACAAAACACTAAATCCTACAGATACTAGAGGAACAGGAAAAAACCTAATCTTATTATAGCGGGAGGCATCTTCACCTGTAATTGAAACTGCTGCAATTTTCCAATAGCTGACACTCTTGCAATAGTCTACACGATATTGTAGTCTACAAGGCTCAGGCCCTTATGTGCAGGTCCAACTTTATCCTTTTGTAACTGTGTGGAACAGGTGTTACTCAATGAAAACTGCACACTGTTCAGAATAAAGATAAAATTGAAGATCTATACAAAAAAACAATCAGCTGTACAGGAAAATGCATACTTAAATTTACACTCAGTCACTCGATGCCCATTCCAGTGCCAACTGATTACTTGCAGGTCATGTGTATACATGTTTAACCCACAATGGAGGTTCACGAAAGAAACCCGACAATGGAAGAGCACCTTCGCTTTGTTTGCCAACAAGAACAGAAGCACTTGGCAGTTTGAATTCCAGGTATTCATAAACACTAGGAGGACAACTGGTGCAATTCCCAGAAAAGGTTTCTTTAACAGCTTGAGCACACAAGAAGTGTGTAGTAGTGTCATGCCCATGCTCAGTATGTGGACTCTAGTATCTAGAACTACTTGCATAATCTGCAACACTGAATGGGAAGTCCTCAGACCGCATCATGAGAAGAAAAAGTGAGGAGACATACGAGTAGTGCTAGACAACCAAGTTTTTTTTTTTACCAGTTTAAATTGTTTAATTAAGGCCTAAAATAAAATTCATAAAAATATACTGCAGGCCTATAAATACACCTGATGACATGTGTCCAACAGCACACAAATTCCAGTGGCTCGTCTGTCTACATTCCTTAAGTGCCTCAAAACCATGTATCCTGAGGAGCTCACCACTTCACTGTTCGGACACCCATTCATTCCTCCCAGGGCGGAGGAGTAACACTTCTATTCTCATTGAAGAGCTAGGAAGTGAGGAGACCGTCAGTAGTTTTATCAATCCATCATAAAAAACACATTCCCTTTACGCAGTAAAACAGGCTTATCAAGCACAGAGCTGAACACAGCTTGATCAATTTTGCTGACATCAAAAGTGAATTCCATATTGTGGTGTGAAATATTTGTGAAGATACAATTTTAAGGACTTTTGCATTTCAGTCAATGTGTCTTATGTGTGTTGATGTTTGTGTGTGTGTCAAAGTTTCTTGTAAATGTACTTCTTAGAGGAAATTTGAGTTTAAGTTACAATTAAGTTGGAGCACAGACCAAAAATTGTGTAAATAAAATCCAAGACATTAGGAATAAGCTTAAAATTAAATTGTAAAGATGGAACTTTTATATCACAAGATACTGGCCCAGGCATGTATTGTTTGCAAAGTTTTTATTTAGCACTGAGAGGCATTATGTTGAGCAACTTCAGATGTGAACAAATTTCAAGTGTACATAGTACATTCTGTGCATGTAAAAGTGTACTGACAAATATCATCATCATTCCAAAATTATAGCTTATAGCTTAAGTGTGTCAGTTGCAGTGACTCATATGAAAGAAATTTTGAAAATTGGCAAGTGAAGAGCCAGATATTACACTGATGTTATTCGCTAGGTGCTGCTAATCCACAAATAAAACTGAACTTTCAATTTGTGTTGTTGGTATTAAAATAATTTATTGTTCAGACTTTAATTTATTGTTTAAAGACTTTGTCTTTATGGATCTGACCGATTGTACAGCTCATTCACTATATGCACAAATATGATATATAGACGTTTGAGGCCAAATAAAAACCTGAGTTTCTGCCAGGTTCCTTGAATTGTTGTTTATACAGGTGGTACAGTTCATTGATGATGTTTTAAAATAATAATTTCGACATGAATTGCAGAGCCAAAGCTTTCTAAGCATAACGGACCAGAGTAAAAAAAAATAAAAATAAAAAAAATAAATCGCCATCACCAGCCACATAACCTGGTGCCACCTTTTCAGGGGGTCATCATTGGCATTCTAACTGGGCTGCGGGTATGCAGCATCATATACAGCAGGGTAAAATACATTATGTTCTGACACCATTCTATTAATGACTTATGCTACAGTAGCTCTTTGGAAGGGTCAGATCAGACAGGCTAACCTCCGCTCCCCACACGCATTACTAAACACCATTGCTTATACATCGGTTGTTGTGATACTGAAAATGTTCCAACTTTGAAATGATACTTTCAGGAAAAAAAACTAATATTCACAATTCCATATTAAAATCTGCCTTTTTTCAAAATAAACCCTTCCAAACAAAGACTGATGCTGATCAAACACAAAACACTGTGGCATTCAAAAATCAATTGCATATTGTTTCACCAAAATATGTAATTGTACTAAATAAATAAAAAAAATCCAAGTGTAGCACATTTAGGCCCCCTCCACTCGTTGCCTGGTATTTAAAAAAAAACAAAACAAAAAACAACAACTAACATTCCAGTCACACAAGCACATTTTTAGAAAATGTTGCAGTCAAAATGTAAACGCAATAAATTTCAAACACTGTTAAAAGCACGCCAAACCATCTCACAGAACCGGCACACATCAGGTCTCGTACCACAACCGGCAAACATGTATAAAGTGAAACAGTAAAGTTACGAGCAACAGTATTTTGTCTGTCATCACAGAAAATTACCTCATTCATGTAAACAAACATGCCGCACAGTGTGACGCCCAAGGAAATAAACTCAAAAGTTTTGACAAAAATCCACATGTTCTTCATCCATAGGTAAATGCAAATAAACTACATTTTAAAAAATCATGTTTTCAGGGACCAAAAACACTCTTTACATGTGAACGGAAGGCAAAAATGCACTGAAACTCCAACCTAATTTTGAGAATGTTGCTGAGAACACGGCAAGATATTCCACAGTCACAGCAGTTCAGGTTAGCCTTGTCCTTACAGCTGTTAGCACAATAAAAGTGCTAACCTAGTAATCAGCATTTATCAGGGTGGTAGTTTAATTGGACACCCTTTTAAATGTTTGAGTGCTACTGAACATGGGAGCAATTACAGTTACCCTTGTACATGTCTGCTTGTTGTTTTAGAATACCAACCACACTGCTGCTGCTTTTCCCTGTACTGTCGCTGTCACCTGTAGCTTGCAACAAAACTCTAAGATGACTTCAACAACAAACATGAGGCTGTGCCACAGTCACAAACATTGAACGTGGTCATTTCTTAATGATACTGTGGAACTGCACTGATGTAGAGGCCATCACCATCAGCATAACAGAAGTGGAAAGTGCTGCCAAAACTGCCAAACGAAAGAAAAAGCTGGAATTTCCCTCAAGGAACTGTAATAAAGTTACATAAAATATGCAGATTAGACGCTAACCAATCACAGAGCTTCTGAGAACTTTCTTGTGAGGGAACTAGACTAAATTGTTGTGGAAGGAACAATGTGTAAATTCGTTGATGATTTGACAGAAGGCAGTTTTTAAAGCTAGATTTAGGTATATGGACTAACACGAAGTACAAAACACTGTCTGTATCAGAATAATGCTAAATTTCTTACTGCATGATATTTTTTAAAGATTAAAACACCACTATGGAACAGACTCAGACACACAGTATGGACCGACTTTGACTAAAAGGAGTGCAGATAGAGATTTTATAAAATGAAAAATTGAAGGCTGTAATGCTTTTTAATTGAAAAAAGTAAATTAATTTAAAAAATAATAATTATATGAACATTTTAATATATTAACTGTTTATTTGTTAGAATTCCTAAAGAAGAAGTTGGCTTGAATCAGTTGAAATAATGGTCAGGAGGAGGTCACCTCTGCCTCATTATGAGCCAGAAAAAACCCCACTGGCATTTGGATTCAAATGATGAGCAGATCATTTGAAAGCAATGAAAGTAAAGATTTATACAACTATTCCAACACAGTCTAGGTTTTGTGAAAGTGGAACAGAAACTGATGTGCAAAGAGGATTAATTTTAACAGTACTGATTTTTAGAAACAGAATAATGAACCATTTAAAATTTTATGTCAAAGACGTGACATTCCACAGAGTCCCAAATAAGAGAAAGACCTGAAACCCGCCCAAGATTTTGGTATTACCGTTGGATACAGGAAAATGTAACAATCTTAGAAAATGAGAAAAACAAATGAAAACAAGTATTGCATCACTCGAGTAGCAAAAAAGCAGCTCAACCAGCAAACTAAACTACTTGAAGAAAGCAGACGTTTGCAATTGCTGCCACAAAGTTGGCCACTTCCTGTAAAGATGGTGTTGCCACTTCTGACAAACTTTAACAAGTATTTTAACAGTTTCATAGTGAAGTTTAGCTTTTAGGTGAAGGCAGCGCAGAAAAACACAAGACCAAACCGTCCGTTGCTTTATATCTGTTCAGTCTGTAGTGGGTGAGAAAAAAGGTAATGTGCACACATGCACAGAAATCCAAAACTTTTTTTTGTCATTTCCCAGGTGAGCTGTATGTGTTGACACAAATGTCTGAACCATTCACACTAGACATTAAACACACAATGTCACTGCATTAATGCCTGAATAGAGCAGGTCATTTTCCAGAGAATTCATGATGGGTGAGGTCTCAAGCTGATGATGTTTCTATGAAGAAACAAACATTTGAGGATGAAGATAAAATGTAATTTACACAAAAACACTAAAAATGCCTAACTGGGAATTAGAGACTTGGGAACTTCTGCTGGTAAGGGCAACCATCAAAATCAGTCAAGTTCAAGGATCAGCAAGAGACTGAAAACAATCCATGACAATGTCATGTCCTGCCGCAAAACAGACAATCATGATGTGTGCTACAAGTGTGAAAGGATGACGCTGAACCTCATGTAGAGAAAGGATCATTAGAAAATTGGGAGAAACAGTTCAGTGTGTATTTGCACCTAGTTAAACTAGAACAATATTTTCAAACTCCTTTATTTTCAGATACAGTGCTGCTGACAATGAAAAACAAAAACAAAATGTTGATCATATAAAACCATTGTGAAGAAAAACTTTCAAACAAGGGTTTTTGGGGTTTAAGGGATCTGTAACTAAAACAAGTGTAGGCACTTCTGTGATCTTGTCACTGACAGAAACCTCATTGGTCTTTAGTGTAACCTTTGTAATGAGAAACTGTGGCTGCATCTCTGTAACAGATTAAAGGATTTTGTTCCATGGATTCAGTCTGACATCAACTGAATAGTAAATGTTTGAACATATGAATAATAAGAAAGTTGCTCCTCAGTTATGTCCTCCAGTTCTTCTTCCAGTTCCACTGCAACTGGCATGAAATCAGCACCACTGCCAAGTCTCAAAGCCAACCTAAATACTGACTAGTCTACCTTAACAAGGCAGAGACAGCTCTCTGAGGCAAATACTGGAAAGGGAAAGATCTGAAAATTGATCAGAACAGACTAGTGTCCATTAGTTTTGAAGCAAAGTGAAATATACAATACTGTTGGAAAACTTTTGGCTAAAAAAGAAGAAAAATAAATAATTCCACAGCGTCCAGACCAAATCCCACCGTCTTTTAGCTTCTTAGAACAGGGTCTAATCAGCTCCCGAAACATATGAACTACTTTATACACACAAATCTTTTTACTTTTCATATTTACAGCTTTTTATGTTTGTATTATTCCAGAAACTTGTATTTTCGCTGACAGAAAGACACTGGCTACTAAAAAATACGGGAAGAAATAATTTGCACAACTGCCTAAGACCTTGCAAAGCAATTTGTGTGTGTATTCCTTTTTTGGACATATACGACACCGAGCCTTTTTCCGTCTGGTAAGCGTTTCTTTAAACAAACGCCCCGATTAATATGTGCACCCTTGTAACAAACGCCCGAAAAACACAATTACTCTCACACAACCGTTGAACATCCTCACCCAGAGACAAATTAAAAACTTTCCCCTGTGATGGTGTTCATGTCCGGACATGTCCTGCACGCTTGTCCACATTCATGTCTTCGTAACTAAATGCCCGAGGCCCTTTGGGTGTTACTACAGAACAGAACAGTGTTTAACAGAACTGCTGCCGGAGAGGGGAGACATTTTCACCACAATCGCACAATTTCTGTCTTCTACACGCACCACTGATCGGCAAGACAAGTAATGTTACAGGTACACTTGAAAACCAACCAGCCGTGCAGAGTGCGAAATAAGCTTCCCACAGCTTACAGCAAAGCTCAGGAGCTAGAGTCGGAGTAAACGGATAGAACGGAGAGCACACAGCGGACAGGCCTGACAGGAGGACTGGTGAACCGGAGAGGAAGAACACACGACAGCGGGTTAACGTTACTTTAACGCCTGCTGTAATATCATAAAAGGCAAAACACTACATAAACAGCGATTTATAAATGTGTCAAGCGAATCACCGTGTGTGTCCACAAACTAGCAGCGACAGACTGCTGGGAGCTAAACGCGTGGTTAGTGTTGTATGGCTCGGCGTAGCCAGCGAGCGAGGACTCATGAGTAAACGAGACAAACCAGTAGCTCTGTTCTGTCGCCGCCGTCCCTCGGTTAAGTTCGGCGAAAACGACAAACTTCTCGCAATTTCACATCTAACGACATTCCGAAAAAAATGTCAGACGTCTAGATAAGAGTATATCTGCTTCTTCCGAACCGTGTCGCGCTCGCAAATGGCTGCCACACTCCAGCGCTAGCTCGCTAAGCTAAGCTAAGTTTACTGTGGTCTGCTCAGCACTTTGGCTCACCGGTTAGCAACAAACGTACGCTAGCCGCCGCCGCTACAACGGACCCGGAGCTGCTGTCGTTTATAGGGAGAGTTCTTATAAACATTCACCCGCTTCCCCACTTCCTTCGTGTCTTAGTTCGTAAGTTGCGAATCGCTGCTACTTACAAAGAACAGACTGAACATTGAAATCCCGTGGCAATCCCCGGAGAAAGTGAACAGGAGCGGTAAACTGCTGTGAGAGCTCGTCTTCCTCTTCACACTTCGTGAAAAGAGAGTTTCTCTCCGCGACCTCCGGACTCGTGAATGACTCGTTGTTGAATGTATCGGTTCTTTGAATGAACGACTCAACAGTTTCGACTCCCTAATAAATCTGAAGCTTATGTTCCTGCTCTAATGTAACGCTCGTGCTCGGCGTTAAACTTTATGGGCGGAATAATGAAGACGACCACTCTAAACATAACGAAAATATCGTAAAAACGATAGAGGGCGACACATGGATGAGCAATGATCACATTTTATTTTCAGTAAGTTATAAAAACAAGGGGCTCGATGGAAACCTCATCGCCTCTCGTTTGGTCTAGTGTGAGTCTGTGATCCACTGTGGCCACTGGAGAATATGTAGTTATTCCAGTTTTCTCAGTTTCCTAATATTTCAGTAAGATTTATTGAAGGTATTTATTATATGCTTTATATATATAAAAATTAAAACTGTATTTATTATTCTTATTTTTTTAAAGCATATATGTTAGATGGTCTGGTGGTAATGGAGAAGTCTTGGCTTGTGGACCTTTGGATCAGATGTCCGTGATTCAGACCGCTCGGAAGAACCGATTGAATAGTAATCCGCTTTCTTGGCTGAAAAACGAGGAGGAGGAGCTTCCCAGAGGCGACGTGACGCAGTATTTACGCAAAACACCCGTTGACAGTCTGGTGATGTCTCACCCGGGTGTGTGTGTGTGTGTACTTTCCGGAAGTTGTTCTCCTGAACGTGCTGTGCTGTTCAGTTGGTTGTTTGATAACGGTTCACGCAGTGACTGGTTAAACACATCTTCCCGATATGAGAAGGAAAGGAGGATCTCCCTCCAGACCTGAATGAGTCATTCATGTTCCTCTAAACCGTGAACGACACCATTAAAATCAATATGCTGACCGAAGGGGATTCAGATCTTCAGGTTTCACGTGACTGAATATAATTTTTCAAGGCCTGTTCAGCTCTATAGAGAAATAGAAAGCTTTCTGTTTTCCCCCTCTCTCCCTAAAGTTGACTTCTGATTTCATCTTGTGCTCATATGGTCTATTCTGATTAGTTTTTCATAGTAGTTATCAGTACAACTATATTGCCAGCCATGTATATTTGGCAGGTGGGTAACGTGATAAAATATCACTGTTTTGATACAGTTCATCACAATAGACTTTTTCTAAACACATACATATCATAAGTCCTTTTTAAAAACACTGACCACCTGCATGTTTTTTATGAGAGCAAAGTCAAGCTGGCTTAACAGGATTGTGTGTGTAGTGTTTAGTAAAAAAACATAGGCTGTGTTTGATTCATTTAGGTTTGTAATATGGCACTACTGTTGCATTTTGCCTGTGGCTGGCAGATCTTACGATAAGGACATCATGAGAAAACTGTCTAGCTATATAAAAACTTAAAAAGAGAAACACTAGGAAAGTCTGTAGTTATGTGCAGATACAAAATATGTCCATACTCCCCCTAGTGTTACAGGTCAAACATGAAAAGTGAATTATGATGACTGAGGTTTAATAACTCTGGACATTCGGCATGTGCTCCTGTAAAAGAGCAAATAGAGCAAATACCAACAGACTTTTATACAAGAAAATCTTTATTGATGTTCTATCAATACTATCAAGTACTGCAGATTTTGTAAAAGCTGACGAAACATTTTTCGGTCAAAAGAGTGCATTTGATACCCATAGTCTATTGCACAGCATGAATGCAACAGCCATGTATAGAACTAAAAAAAACTATAATCTGATACACAGGTAATGAAAAAAAAGGGAACAAG
This sequence comes from Lepidarchus adonis, assembly GCA_037576955.1. Classification (NCBI taxonomy): domain Eukaryota; kingdom Metazoa; phylum Chordata; class Actinopteri; order Characiformes; family Lepidarchidae; genus Lepidarchus; species Lepidarchus adonis. The sequence continues at coordinate 14,443,188 of JBBIGC010000137.1, forward strand.
AAACAAAGGAAAACAACATATTCCTTTTAGAATGGTAATATGCTAACAACAACTCTCTAAACTTGTCAACGCTGTTAAATATTGATTTGTATGTTATTGCAATGGGTGCTTCGGAAGGCAGACATTCTTGCTGATTTATCACATATGCATAAATACACCTTTATTAAGTTCATGTGCAAATGGGATTAGGTGTTTGTAATTATTTTGTCCTTAACAAACATAGATCCCTTAGATACAGAAGAATTGTCTTGATCTTAACATGAAAAGAAAACTCATGTTAAGATCATGTAATGAAAGTCTAACAGTTCTGAGAGGAAACAGTACAATGAATCTACCTGACAATTTTCTAGCCATTTCACTCAAAATACATTAAGTAAAAAAAAAACATCAATGGGAATTAATTTGAAATTGTTACATGTTTATATGAATGTAATAATCAGTCACACATGTAGCAACAAACTGGAAGTAGGTTTTTGAACAACAGAAAAAGCCTCAGAATGACCAGTCTCAGTGAAAAACAGATATGTGATGAATAAGTGGATAATTGATGATGACTAATAACTGTCAGCACAGCTGGACCACTGTGAAAGTCTGTATTATGTTATGGTCTGTACTTTGTCAGCATGTTTCTAATGACAGTAATATGTTAGTAACCAGTTAATCAATTTAAAAGCCATGCATGCTGTTCACTTTTTCCTCAACATTCTTGAAGCATTTACACATATCTCACATCTAAAAATGTTTAGGCCCAACAAACTGCTGAACTTTAGTAGTTGATAATTCTCCAATTTAATGAGAACAGTGATGCCTTTGTGATACAGACTGTAGAATTGCTGCACCTTTGTATTAATGTTTTGTTAAGACAGCAACAACATGTAATGACAAGAGCATCCTATTCACTTCTAAAGGATTGCAATATTCAAAGGTTAATTCATATTCTATATTTAATGGCACTTGTGTAAATGCACACTCTGACATTCAAAAAGATTTTAACAGCAGGCAATTTGCACTGCCTATAGATATTCATAACATACCTTTATTTTGAGCAGTGTATTATGCCAAGTCATAATTGTTGCTCAACTAGCTTCGAAGTATTTTCTAATGGTGATCCTATTTTCAGGTCTGAAGTTCACCAATAACACCCTAGTCTGTTCTGGAGACCCAGTGATTAGAAATGACAAGCTCAGCATTTAAACACAGATGCTAAAATGGCTTTTATTAAAAGCTACATTTAAAAGCTCTCAGTAATTGCTATTTAAATCCCAAATATTTGATTCTATGAATAGTGGCAAATGGGAGATGATTTTAAATCAGAAGGCTTTGAAAGACAGACCAAGTGCATTTGTTAAATCTGTTCGCTATTATGTAGTAATCATTCAATATCTGCCTGCAAACATTGAATGATTGGTACATAAGCAAAATTAATGATCGAGTCATCTCTGTGCAAGCCATTTTACCAAAATATGAATATATCTGAATAGCTAATTGAGAAATTAATAGACCATATGTTTAGTAAAGTAATTTATAGTTTACAGATGAATCAACATCTCTTTAAGAAATGTTCCTTCTGATGTTCTAAAAGCTCTGTACATATAACTCTAATTTGAATTACTCAATGTAATCATGGTTAAAGGTAAAGTTATAGTATGTAATAAAGAATAAAATTATTCAACTAGGGCCAATGCCAATGAGTAAACCACATAAAGTGTAACATTTATAACTGGGGTAACTGCTGATGTTATGTCAAGACCGTGAAACACACTGCATAATAACAATGTCTAAGGGGCATTAAAGCAAAGGCTGTTTAGCATTATACATATAACCACTATGCATTTACAATCTTAATCCTTCAGCTCTCCATGTTCCCATAAATATATGCTAGTGATACAAGGAGATAATACTCATGTAGTCTTTAGTACTGTTACAGACTTAAACTCAATTAGCATTTAAACTAGCAATACTCTTCATAAAGATGTCACCCAATCAGGCATACTAGAATTTAATTGCATAAATTTAATACATAGTAAACAAAATACAATTTATGACTTTGGGTCTAAAGTTATGACTTGACTCCCTAGAGTAAACTTTATCATTAGGGTAGTAAAGAGGAAAACATTTTGATAATTGATTTTATAATTAATTTGTATCTTTTAAGATAAATGGTGGAACTAATTGAAAAGCCTATGTGGGGGGAGAAGAAAGAAAGAAGAGTTTAAACTAAATGTGACTGCAGCCAGGGGAACACACAACCCCATAGTCGAAAAGATGGAGTTCAACAGGAGTCAGAACATTTGGCAAAGTATGCAGTCACATGGGTAAAACTGTTACTTACACATTGTCTGATTCCAAAAAAATAACAACATTAATTATAATAACACCAAAATAACAGCAACAACAATAATAATACAACAGTTATAATAACATTACAATATAGGCTGAAGATAGCAACAATAACAACAACAAAAAACACTTAAAGTAAAACAGTAATAAAATCAGACATTTCAAAAGTTTCCATCTCTTGCCTTTGTCCAGGCTTGTCTGTTATTCAGTCTTTTGTTATTGCTGTTACAGGTGTTATTTGAGTGACTGCAGAGCACTGTAATTATAATTGACTAATATGGATTGTTATGTAGGGCATAGTAGGAACCCTGAGAAGGATGAATGGATGTACTCAGTGGAGTAGAGCCCATTTGCCTGGTCAGATGGCATCTGCACCCAAACCTGGTCATTTTCCTTCAGCTCCAGCACTGCACTACCTGATGCCTGGTCCATATAACCCTTCTTATATTCATCATAGGTATATGTGGCAGGCACATTGTTTTTGTACAATGCCACCCACAGACTGGTTCCCTTTACATGAACGTGATAAGCAAAGTAGTAGACTCCTGGAAGTGGACTGGTGAAGATGCCAGTTGCAGGATTATAAGCATTCTGTCCATTGTGCAGAGTCCTGTCAAATTTGATGGGCATGCCAGATGGTGGAAAAGGTGTGGTGAGGATGGCAGTGAAAGAAGGAGGCATTGTAGCAGAAAGCTCACCAACACCAACTTGTGGTTTTCCACCTGTTATTGATTCTCCACCAATATCAGGCCCTTGAAGACCTGCCACACTGGTATCTCCATTAGAAGGGCCAGGTGGGCCTGGTGGGCCAGGAGGACCTGCCGGACCTTGAATGCCATTTATTCCAGGAGGTCCTGGTTTTCCTGGTGGTCCCTGTGGACCAGTTAATCCCTGGTCTCCGTTCTTACCATTTCCTGCGGGTCCTGGTGGACCTTGCTCCCCTTTCAACCCTGGAATGCCTTGTGGTCCCATATGGCCTGTTGGTCCAGGTAGACCAGGAATCCCAGATATACCACGTGGGCCTGGAGGCCCTAGAAGACCATTTTCTCCTTTGGACCCTGGTGCCCCAGTCAGGCCTGGATTGCCCGGTAAGCCAACGTGACCTCCTTCACCTTTAGGACCTGGTTTTCCAATAGCTCCATTTGGCCCAGGAAGCCCTTTATCCCCTGGAAGGCCAGGTTTACCTGGCAACCCACTAGGACCCTGATCTCCTCTGAGCCCTGGCAAGCCTGGAGGCCCTTGAGGGCCTAAATCCCCCTTGAGGCCAGGCATGCCATGTTTTCCTGGAAGACCCATTAGCCCTTGTGGACCTGGAATACCCGGTGATCCTTGTTGCCCCAAATCTCCTGGAAGACCTTCCATTCCAGGTTCACCTTTATCACCTGGAGCTCCTGGTAATCCAGATGGACCTCTGTCTCCTTTCTGTCCAATAAGTCCAGGTTTACCATAACCAGGAGCCCCAGGAAATCCAGGAGTACCCCTGAGACCTGGTTCACCTTTTGGTCCAATTGGACCTGGTCTTCCAGGAACACCATCAACCCCTGGCTTTCCTAATCCATTTGGCCCTGGTGGCCCTGGCAAACCTGCAGGCCCAGGCTCTCCGGCATGACCTTGATCCCCTGGAAGTCCTTGGTCTCCTTTTGGTCCAATAGACCCAGGTAACCCATTAAGCCCAGGCTTGCCCACCCCTAGGTTACCAGGTGGTCCAGGAGGTCCTTGAAGGCCAGATGGGCCCCTGATGCCTGGTGGACCTGGCTTACCGTTACCATTTTCCCCCTTGAGTCCTTGATCACCAGGTATACCACGGCCACCTTTTGGCCCTGGGTCACCCCTAGATCCGGGTGGACCTCGAATTCCAGGAAGCCCTGGCTTGCCATTCAATGGGAGACCTGCAGGTCCAGGTGACCCTGGTTGTCCTGGTAATCCCCGTAGTCCAGGCTCACCTTGTGGTCCCAACTCACCATTGTTTCCTGGTTGCCCTTTTGGCCCAATTTTTCCTGGCAGACCTGGCAGTCCTGGTTTCCCAATTCCTGGTAATCCAGGTGGCCCCTGGGGTCCTTGCTGACCCTGAGGACCTGGTTTCCCTAAACCTGTTTTCCCTGGTAAACCTGCAGGTCCAGCTGGGCCTCTAGGTCCTGGCTTCCCTTGAGGGCCTGGCTCACCTTTCACCTTCGTTGCAGGTGGATATTCTGAAAAAGAAAATGGGATTATGGTTAGCATTAGCATTATAAAATGTCTCCCATTACAAATATCAATGGTTTTGACTCATAGAAAATATAAAATAAATAAATCTTACATAATTACATGTATACAAATTAAAACCTCACATCCACTAAACAGATGTTAGCGAGGGAGATTAAGAGATTGAGTTTAACTCATGGACTTTTTAGTCAGAGATTCAGTCTCATTATTGACTTCATTTAGTGTAGTTTCTGAACTGTCTAATATGGTATCTTTTAATATTAAGTAAAGATAAACACACATCCGTTCTCTATGAAATAGTCATTACCCTTGTTGTAAGTATGTAAGCACTTGAGAGCAAATGTACTTATGTTTAAAAATGTTTATCATCATCATCAAGAAGGTTATCATCCACAAGGAGGTATTAGACAAACAGCTAACAGTCACAATAAATCTCCCGTAACTTAGCAGGAGGTTTAAGTCTCTTAAAAAGAGTGTTAATAATCAAGTAAAGTTCAAATACTTAAAAACTTGTGTAAGAGGAAACCCCCTAAAACCTCAAATGTCTACAAAGAAGCCAAGAAAGTCTCATGGGATAAAGAGTGTGACATGAACAAAAGACAAAGAGAAGATGAATGTTTCCCAGCAACGCCCGACCTCTCTGGAATGTCAGCAGAGATGGTCATGACATTTACCAAGAATGTCTGAAGGTGATCAAGGGCTACCACTATATCAGTTAGAAACAAATAACTCTATCTAATAATCACCCAATGCACAATATATATAATATATATGTATATATTTGACTTCACTGATCCTTTCAGTAAAAGTGGCAGTAAAACAAAATATCAAATAACAACTATTTATGTGAATTTGAAAATACATTGTACACTCTTAGCAGAACGGGGTCCATACAGAACCAAAAAGTTAGACTTGAGCCAAACTCATCCAATATGTCTACATTACACATTTTGTTTTACAAAAAGTTTATATATATATATTTTTTATCTTAAACTTAATTAATCTGAAGTGATATTGGACAAAAATTACTAATGGAATAATGCTTTTTGCTAAAGTATTCTATGTTTGAAAGCTCAAAAGTTGAAAAATACTGCCCTATTAAGGATACTACTGGCTTACATTCTGCCAGTAAAAGTGCATTTAAAGTTTTAAAACAATCTTATCTGGATAAAAGACAATAAGTACACTTGGTCAGATTGTGAAAAAGAAGGAAAACTAAATATGAAGGAGCGTTCTAAAGAAATTAAAAAGTTAGTTATGTACAAGATAAAGGTTTACAGGAAAATATTCACATTTTGGGCATTTGCTTGAGTGCTATTGAATGAAGGAAATGGAAGCTGCATCATACCACCTGGCTTAAGCACCAGGCCTAGGCAAGACTGTCCCTCACAATTCTCAGAAGAGGAGAAAACTCAGAAGGGCACTAGTAAGGGATCTTATAGTGAGGCCAACAATCACGTTAAAGGAGCTACAGAGTTCAGTGATTGAGACTAGAGTAAAGGGGGGATTGGGGATGTTTTTCCAAATTTAAAGATTGATGGATAGAGCAAACTGAAGACAGATGAAGAAAATGTTTGTTTTTTTTGTTTGCTAAACTCCACAATTTTGTACAACACTGATCCCAAGCACAAGACCAAATAAACACAGGGGATTTAAAAAGTAGCAGCAACAGCAACATCAATAGTAAATAAGAATGTTCTGCAATGGTCAAATGTAGAATGTCAAAGTCCTATTTGAAAGTGGTGGTAGAAACGTACCCCAGCAGGCTAAATGGTAAATGGTGGGTCAACCAAGTACAAGGAGTTGAATGTTTATGTAAGCACATTTTATTTATAGTTTTATTTTTAAAGGTCTGCTGACAAATAAGTGATTTAAAAAACAAAACAAAACTTTGCATCTTTAACACAATGATTTGTAATAAAAATACTGTCTAGAACAGTCAGTCGTTTGCAATTCAAACAAATCTTTTATGGGGATTGAAGGATCTTCAAAGAACCAAATACACCTGGTGCTTCACCACAGAGAAGAACAATTTAAACAGGCAAAGAACTGCTTAAATATTCACATAGTTCTTTCAAATTTTATTTACCAAAAGTCTAAAAATTGCTTTGTTAGTGTAATTTAACTAACAACTCTTTAGGTTTGTCTATTTGAGGAAATGCATATTTTAAATTTTGGTTAGTCTTACATTATTATCTAAAAATGCTGACATTGTGAAAACAGTTTCACTTTGGAAAAGTATGGAATTCTGAAATTTGTCATTCTATTTATCCTAATCATTCTGCCATAGGATATTTCAAGCACTGGCAATATATGCAGGATAAAGTGGGTGGCTTACTCATGCAGATTATGAGTTAAATCAGGGGGGTCCACACTTGACTTAAAATGACCAAGTCAAATTGATCTACCAACAATAACGTCTCCGTCTGTCTGTCTGTCTGTCTGTCTGTCTACAGGGGGTCCACGACTTCTGACGGGGTTCCGTTCCTCAACGTGTGTGATAAGTCAAACCCACTTATAAATGCGTCTACATGTGTAATGCCTTGAGGCCATTCCTCTGTCAGTCCACCAGAGGGAGACATTCACCCACCTGAGGTTCTGTATTGCCCTCTTCTGAGCGTTTTTGTTAAACATACTCTTACTTTCACTTTCACACCATTAAAAAAACAAAACAAAACAAGAAATGAGGTTTGAGGCAGCGTTGTAACCACACACATGACATTTGATGTCTTTAATTGAATAGAATTAGCCAGAGTTCTGTAATCCAAATAATAGTTCCTAACCTTTCTCTATCTTAGCTTGCTTCTTGGTGGGTAATCTGTGTCATACTTTTTAAATTAATGGTCCGATTTTGGTTTCTTACTTGATCCAGCTCTCCCCCTCATTTTTAGAGCCTTTCTTTACATTGGAAGCTGTGGTTTAGCACTAGCTCGCATGATTCACTGAGTATTCGCAGTGACAAATTGAAGCTCTCAGATTGGCTGTATTGTATGTTAATCAAGTGGATGACAGCCTAACACCCTTTTTTAATGACATGCAATCTACCCACACTGCCTGCACTGTACTCTGTTGTTTCTGGGGTCACAGAACTGGTTGTTTCCGGGGTCACATAGGTCCTAAGAAGCAGTTCTGCAACACAGCTTTGCTGATCATAAACGAAACTTTCCGTTCCCATGAAGGGCACAAGACACACAGACAGACAAAACAGATAAGAGCATACACATCTCACACACACACACACACACACACACACACACACACACACACACACACACACACAAAAAGAACACACACCAAAAAAACGCCACTCACACGCAAAAAAAGACATAAAACA
>JBBIGC010000137.1:14451163-14467369 GCA_037576955.1 Lepidarchus adonis
GCACCACCAGTACGAAGGCACATCTCTAAATTCCTTCAGGAATTTTTTTTTTCTAGTTATTATTATTATTATTATTAATTTATTTTTTTGGCGCCTTGCAAACTGCTTTTTGGCCATGGGCACTTGGCCTTTTAAAACAGGTTTTGGAAGCAAAGTATGTCCTTGCCTCTCTGTATTCTGTATTATGTCACATGCATGATAGACGTTATTATGAAAGGCAGGGCTCCGCAATCAACTAGGGTGCGTTTTCGATTGACCGTGGTCGACGTATTGGGCACCTCTAAATATATTGGTGTCTTGGTGTCAATCTGAAAAACAACATTTAAGAAGACTTAATATATCTTAGTACTTCCCTCAAAAATGTAGTACTGCTGATTGATTTGTACTTGTGCATCTGAACTGCTATGACTTCTTTTAATAAACAACAACAACAACAACAACAACAACAGCAACCAAAAAACATTGCAACCTTTAGAGGCCTTTAGATCTGTGAATTCAGAAAATGTAGAAACTGATCGCCTGGAAATGAATTCAGCTTTAAAAATAGCAATTATTCATTAAAACTATAGATAATTGGGCCATTCCCAGTATTACATTATGCTTAATACTATTAAAAGTTGTCATTCAAGTTCATTTTAAAGTGGTGTACAATTGGTGTACAACTTGACCAAACAAGGCTCATCACTGTGCTTCTTCTGTGCATGTAAAACGCCCCCTTGTGGTAAAATAGTCTATTGCAGAAAATGTGGTCAACAAAAATTCTAATTAATATTTGTACCCAATATTTATGCAATTAGTGGCATCCTCCATTAGCCCTATATAGAAGAACATTTTCACATTATCTGTCAAATAGTATTACACCTATTATAAAGATTCCATTCTGACACTACCAACAGATTAAAAGAGATTTGACACCTTCATTTATTATGTTACATTTAATGTGTTTAATGTGGCGTTTTTAGTCTAACAATTCTAGAAAATATAAATAAATGTGGGATTACTGTGGCAACTTTCCTTTAAAGAACTATTGCAACTATTTCACATTCAAGTCCAACATAGTGACTTACTGATAGTTAACAGTTTTTTTGTTAACACCCACTAGGTGGTAGTAGCTGCATTGGTTTACAATGCTGAGCAGCACAGCCGTAAAGCCAACCTCAGGTCACAGAATGTTCTGCATTACTGATGGGGCAGGATACAATGAATCATTGCATTTACGAGTACAGTGAAAGTTAGTATTAATTCATAATAGGAGGGATCATAAAATATTCTTAATGTAAAGTATCATCTGATTTACACAGTAAGAGCACCTGGTTAAGCCCTTTGTAATCCATCTGTGACCCTATTTGTCATATTACATATACAGGTGTGAAAAACTGTTTGCCCCTTCCTGATTTCTTATTTTTTCACACTTAAATGTTTCAGATCATCAAACAAATTTAAATATTAGTCAAAAACAGCACAAGTAAAATGTGTTTTTAAGTGGAGGATTTTATTATTAACCTACATGGCCCTGTGTGACAATGTGATTTGATGATCTGAAACATTTAAGTGTGACAAACATGGAACAAAATAATAAATCAGGAAGGGGGCAAACAATTTTTCACATCATTGTATACAGTCTTATGCACTCTATGGGCACCCTTTGATAAATAACAGATTTGGGTGATTTTGTAATTGAAAAGATGTTAACAGAATTTCTCTAGGACATGAAAAAATACATAATATTTTCAGCAAACGTTGATGCATAGCTACTTTTTCTGCCATAAACTAAATAAAAAATAAAAATAAAAACATTATTATGGCTCTGTGCAAAAGTTTGGGCACCCTACATAATCAATACTTAGTAACACCTCTGCAGATTTCACAGCTTGCAAACGCATTTTAGAGCTAAAAGTCTTTCAGTTCTTGTACTTGGGATTTTCTTGCATTCTTCCTTGCAAAAGGCTTCTAGTTCTGAATTTTCTTCTGCTGACTCTTCAATAGAGGACAGTGAAATTGTGGATTTTGATTTGTCTTTCTGACCAGCATACAAACAATTTCCAAGAGTTTTCTTCTAGATCTCATCTTGACCTGCAAGCTGACAACGCTTTGCTATCTTCTTGTAGCTCTCTCCTGCCTTGTGGGCATCAATAACTTTCAGAATCTTACACAGCTGCTTAGAGGAACCCATGGTTGCTGAGTGTCCACAAGTGTGTGCACAAGGTCTGAAGAGTATTTGTAAACCTTTGCACAGTGGCATAATGTTTTTATTTATTTATTTATTTATTTTTTGTTAAATTTATGGCCAGAAAAGTAACTATACATCAATGTTTGCTCAAAATATTGTGTATTTTTTCTTTTCAATTACTTAGCATAAGACTGTATGTATATGTGTATATAATTACATTATTATAATTACAGTGCTTTACTGAATTATGAAGGTGCATGCTAGGAAACCAAAGAGTGGAGATTGGTTACTTTCATTATGAAAATAATTCCACACTCATGCACATTGGCTTACCAACTTCAGCACAGGTAACAGCTACCAGATGCTGAGATGCACTTGGGTAGCATTCCAAAACTAGGCCAATCAAGGCTTATCAGCACTGGCCAAATCTCGGATGGTCATTAGCACAAACAGCAACAGACAGCATTACACTCACTATAATCAGAGACATGAACTTGCGTGAGTGAACTTGCATGTTAACTCACAAGATGTTGATGGAATTTAACAATTTTGCCACATTAGTGAATACAAATCAGATCAGTTGTGGTGTGTGTGTTGGGTGTGTGTGTGTCTGCTAGACATACACCCCATCATTCAATGCTACCAAGTTAGGAGGGTTCCTCTGAGTGAAACCAGCCAATCTGTTATGTCACTATTCACTTGTAGGGTGCTCTGTTAGCAAGAGAGAGAAGGCCAGAGACATTGCTTAATGTTTATTAAAAGCTTGCATGATTAGACATAATGATTATTTTATCTGTCAGTTACTTTCAAATTCTACAGCAAAATCACTTTTTTATATATGTGAATAGTGACACATTGATATTACTAATTTGTTTGAGCTACTGATATTAAATAATTTTTTTCTGGTGGTGTGAGGTGGTGGAGCACAACCAGCAATGCAGAAAGTTTTGGATGCTGGTTTTTGTGACAATGGTGAGAGGAAAACTTTGAGTGTTTTGTTTTCATTTCTACTGGTATGTTGCTTATTTTAAAAAAGAGTAAAAGTACAAGCTTTGTATTTAATGTTTGACAAAATCTGAACTCAAGAAACCTCTTGTAACCTTCTGTTAAAGCATCATTGCCTCTGTCTTCCTCTTAAAATTAATCCACATTGAAGACTTTAAACTGTTTGTAAATGACTGAAAACGCATCACACTGTCACAGAAAGTGGATAATGTTCACATATTCCAACAATGGCACAGTGTAAAGAAATATGAAAAAAATGATGGGACCTGAAATAGTCATTCTAACATAAATGAGTCCTGATCTACTGGGTTGGGTTGTTTCATTTGTATTTAAAATATTTACATAAATTAAAACTATATGCATATTCAAATACTAGTGCATTGTACTGATCTGATAAGGTTTTTTTTTTTTTTTTAAAGATTTGATACAGAATCTCAGAAAATAAGATAAGTAAAAATTTCACTACCTTTTTTTTTGTAGCATATTAAGCTTCACATCTGACAAGTCTGAAGACAGAATGTAATTTTTTTAAATCACATTTTAAGACTTAGCATCTGCCAGAAAGTGATCTGGCACCAGACAGGCGATAACTCTTATAGGTTTAGACATCTATAAGATGTTATCTGACAGATAACATATGAAAGCCTGTATAGAACCAGTATGGGAGTTAAGAATGCAAGACTGTCGAATGTAATGCTCTTTTCTCTGCTACAGCTGTCCTTTTCTCCCTCTATTTGAGACACAGAGACCTCCTAGATTCAGCAGATGACTTGCTGAAAGGATGAATTGTTCTCATCCTTACATCTGGCCCAGCTTTCTCTTCACTCTATGGCTGCCTTGACCTCTTTCAATTCTGACATGTATTTAATGTCCCTGTTCGTCTTCACTTCCTTTTAGGCCTGGAAACACTAATCAGCATCATTAATGAAGGCAAATAACATTGAACATCTTGTTACAATGACACCTATCAAGGTGTGGGATATATTAATCAACAAGTGAGCATTCGGTTCTTGACATTTACTGTATGTGTTGGAAGCAGAAAAAATTAGCAAGCATAAATACAGAGAAGAAGAGGGTCAAATTGTGATGACTCGTTCAAAGCATGTCCTAAACCACAGATCCTGAGGAGTGTTCTAGATTTAGACAGGACAACCAGTGAACCAGAGGCAGATTGCAGAAAAAGTTAATGGTAGCTATGTAAGAAAAGTAACACAAATACAGTGCACATAAGGGGTGGAACAAAATATCTATTTGGCGATATATCATCGTCCTTGCTCACATGACACTGATGCTGATGGCAAAATCAATATTTTAATGAAGAAACATTTGTTTATTAAACATGTCTCTGGGTACAAATGAATGCAGGAATCTTGGGTGAAAGTTGAAGAGGAAGTTACTAACAGGGAGATGGCAGAGAAAACTAGGCTGAGAGATGCCCCAGCCACATTTCAATCTAAAATCTGGGTTCACTTCAGGTTTGTTAACATTGGCAGAACAGACTGTGGATCATTTTGTACTTTGTCTCATCTCTATGTATCTCTTTTTGTCTCTTTTAATGTTTCATAGTGATAAAGCCTACAAGTGAACATGCATCAACATGAGTAAATATGCTTCAACGTGAGTAAAAAACAAACTTTGCTGGAGAGCTTCTTTGAAAAAGGGATATATATATAGATGCAATAATGCAAGGACATAGGATTGCACATTCCAACCAATATCTAGCATTTGCTGAACTGTCCTTACCAATCATTTTGATCAAATACATAATGCTCCATAGTGGGTCTAGATACATAGAGGGTTAAACAGTGCTCTCTACCCGATAGCCTGCCTGCAAAACACACATCACCAATGTGATTAGTGGAGGCACAATGCATGTTCGGGAGGTGGGCCTCTTAATCACACATCACCAATTTGATTGGTTTTTGCCCTTTCCAGCTGGTCTGTGTCCGTCAACTTGTTGTTAGCGCCAAAGTGTTCTAATAAAGTTTCAAATTGAGAAAGACGTTGCTGTATTTATTTTACTGTTTTATTATTCAAATATTTATTTTAAGATGTTATTATATTACTTGGTTATGTTGACTATAGCACCTGGTTACTCCTTTCAGTTCTGTTACTTATATACTGATATATTTTAGAGACATGTTCTGGCTGAAGTAAAGTTATCTTTACTAAATAAATAAATATATTTTTATTAAACTGCCTATGTGGCGTTAGTTACCTTTAACGTTACAAAATTCTTTAATTAACATATTATTGTAATCAAAAAGGAGTTTTTGAAAATAGCATTGATATTGTTTACAATAATTTGGATATTGCAGAATCACAGTATTGTGATATAGTTATCGTGGGCCATGAATTGCATATCATATTGTATCATGAGATACCCTGTGATTCTCCCCCTAGTGCACATCACTGTATTGGCACAGACTAGTCAGGGTGCCCATGCCAACCACTGTCCACCACTGAAAGTGCCTACAATGGGCATGTGAGCACCAGAACTGGACCATGCTGCAATAAAAGAATGGAGCTTTGTCTAATTTTTTACATCATATAGACAGCAGTTTGTGCATTGCTAACCTGGGAAAGAGGGAAGAAGGCAATGTGATGCTCTGAGAAAACTATGCCAGTCTTGGTATGTGGATAGTACTTTGATATGTATCACATACCTAAAGTAAATCCCTTTATGGCAACAATATTCCCTAATAGCAGTAGCCTCTTTACAGGCCTTAAAGGATCTGCTGCTAAAGTCTTACATTTGATATACTGCTCTAAAAGAAGTTAACTTTAACCTCCCTTTTCTCTCCCCTTTTCTGACACGTTCACAATGCACTTAATAAATCAGTGAGGGGAAAGAAGACACTAAATGACAAACCATGCCTGTCCTCTCATTGTTCATCCTTACTACTTTCCCAGTCTGACACACTTTTGGCTCATCTCCCTGACCCCTTACTGCCTGAAGAAACTATTACTCAGACTGAAGACACAGATATTGGGTTCTGTGCCCAAGTCCAACCCATGGACCAAATGCTCTCTCTTATTTATATCATATATCTCCTGTTTAGTTATTAGTGTAGTAACATCTAAAACTTTCAATACAGTAAATCAGTTCTACAGAATGATAAAATAGTCAATGACAAAAGGAATATACAAACTCACTGCTAGTACACTTTTTTGCATGTGCTGTTTACTTCTGAAAATGTCTGTTTATAGTCATGTGAAGTTATTACACTCCATTAAATATTCATGCTTCAACGGCCAGACCTGTGCATGTTGGCAGTTGTTCTGGAAGTCCTCCACTTGTAGACTATTTTCCTTACAGTGGAATTGGGTTATTGGATTTCTTTTGAGATATTTTTAAATCCCTTACCAAACTTACAAGGTGCTACACCTCAATAGTCAGACACACACCAAACAAAATGTCTGAGGTTTAAATAAAGGAAACCTCCTTAAAAATGCTGATTAACAATGTTCTTATCATGTGCACCTAATGTGCTACACCTGTGTGTAATTTGAGGCATTTTAATTGGGAACAGAGGTGGAATTCCATTTTACAGAAGAGTTTAAAAAGTGTTTTCTTCAGTTTTAATTGTTTAGTTTTATTACTTTAATCTCTCAGTATTGTTAAAATTGAGATTAAATATCCATATGTCCTAGAATGTTACAAAATAACACAGGCTTTTATAAGGTGTCCCACCTTTTCCCATGACTGCATTATTATTATTATTACTATTCAGTCATTGAAGCCAGTGTGAATTGGAAATTACAGCCTACTTTTCTTTCATAAAGGAGGTGAACTTACGGTGGCCCTAAAGTTCAAAGCACAACAACAAATTGAGAAATGCAAACACAAAAGCAGAATCACAACAACAAATTGAGAAACACAAACATAAAAGCAGAAACACAATGACTGGTACCTACCCTTTCTGGTTTCTTTAATGTAATTGTGTTTCTACTTTTGTGTTTGTGTTTCTCAATTTGTTGTTGTGAGTCTGCTTTTGTGTTTGTGTTTCTCAATTTGTTGTTGTGTTTCTGCTTTTGTGTTTGTGTTTCTCAATTTGTTGTTGTGATTCTGCTTTTGTGTTTTGTGTTTCTCAATTTGTTGTTGTGATTCTGCTTTTGTGTTTGCATTTCTCAAATTATTGTTGTGCTTTGCACTTCAGGGCCACCGTATGAACTAGCTTAGTGTTTTGTTCCATGACAGGTGGGAGTAAAACAAAATGTAGCTGAAACAAGATTGAACTGAATTGTAATAAATACTTGGAAGATATTTTGGAACAGATAAAAGCCATTACGCTTCCACATACAGGCCATATTTAGGTGTAAACAATTGATATTTAATTAGTTTGCTAATAAATAAAACAACACTTACCAAGATACTGGCCCTTCCCCTCTCTGAAGGGGGGTCCAACTGGCCCCTTCATCATTGGCTGCATGTACTTCATCTGGGGCAGAGGGGCATAGCCCCCTCCAAGAGCATGCCCCCCCAGCATCAGCAGCAAACACACAGGCGCCAGCTGCATGGCCATCTACCTCGTGGGCTCAGAGCTTGGAAGCTGGAGAGAGAAAGTTAGATTAGATAAATGAAATAAAGATAAAGATATTCCATTGCTTCTCACTCCAATAATGCATTGGTAAAATCTGTGCCAAAGACTTTTAGAAGCTGAAGCAAGCAAATCATTGCAGATTAATAAAACCTGCTGTTTTCCTCTCACAACATATACCATACAGCTTTTATTATGAATGAGGCCTTATAAAGTCATTTATATGCCGTTTGAATTGATTTTGCTGGATTCTTTTGTCCGTTTTTAAAGAGCAACAGCAGCCGGAATTAGAGCCGGTAGCAGGGATGACACTGTGTTACACTGTCATGCATGATACTAACCTTTATTACCTGTAATATGCAAAGAAGTTCACCTACTAATATGTTACAAGTTCCTTGTTTGCAGTTAAACTTTTGAGATGTACCTTTTGTATCTTTATGATACAACATAGGCCCAATCCATCTACATATTCCCACGTCATGAAAGTTCTTTTGTTTGACTTGCAATTTCAAAATCCTTTGTAAATTCAAGTCAGGATATTGGCAAAGCCAAACGTGCACTTTCAGCTTTTAAAGAAATAATCATCTTTGTGAGTTATTTTTGAGGTCATTGTCTTGTTGAATCTTAAATTACTTTGCCAATGAGATCAATTTCTCCTTTGATATCTCCCAGTTCACTTTTCTTTTGATGACACATAATTGTCTAATACCATTCACAGAAAAGCAGCCAGATATCACAGTATACCCACTGCCATACTTCAATATAGGCATATCGTACAAATATGGAAAATTTTAACCCACCAAGGTACAAGGCTGCTAGAAGAAGTATGAATCTCAATACATGAGTTGGACTTGTTTCTGCCTGTTTGTTTAACCTGTCATTCCCTGTGACAGCTGCACTTGTTTGCTTTAATTTGTTCCAGGAAGGAATGATAATTTCATCCTCATGTTTCTCTTTGTGCAAGATATTTACAGAGATATGATCAGGTGTATGAGAGAGGCCACTGGATGGGAGCAAAAGGGTGATGAATAAATCACTTGGCTCTTGGCAGCAGAGATATCTAGGATATACAAAAAAGATATAACATTGTTTTAGGCTATTTCTGTAGAACCTTTCTTGTTCTCTGTCTCTCTATGGATGTCGTGAACCAAACTCCACATTTGCATTCTCCTTAGACCTGTACACTCAATGAAGCGTTACCAATCTCTTTGGACTCCTCTTTTCCTTTTGCCCTGATGACTTCCAGACTGCTTCCCTCTAGGACAAGCAGACCTCTACCTTGATTGAATATGATGAGTGCCTTGGAGATCGAATCAAATACTCTCATTGCTCTCCACCTCAGTACACAATATGACCCAACGGGTTCCACCTGAGAATGGCCTGCTGGAGAGAACCAAGTCTCTGCTGAGGGAAGCAGTTTGCAAAGCGTGTCCAAAAGCACATGGACATCCTATCCACGGTCTCCACAGTTCACAGGCTTCAGTTTGCCGTTCTCAGTGTTGATGTTGGATCTTGGGTAGGCTGGCCTACACACATTCCTAATCTGCTTCACTTCCTCTTTCCCTGTGCAGTGACAGCTTCACACTCCTACTCATAACCACAACTCTGAAAACCAAAATGAGAAAACTTACACATTAAAGCGAATACAAATGCAGGTGCAAGACCTATAGGTCAGTTAAATTTTGCCGCCTCAATAGAACCTAACCAAAAGTGCATTTCAACAGTGAAGAGACTGGTTATCTGATGAGTGTTAACTGCCAGTATAAAATGTTTATATATAAATATTTATATTTCACTGAATATTGAAAACTGAATTGACGTCAGCAATGTTTTTGTGACTCCACCTTTTCCAGTGTTTCAGAGCATTAATTCACTTCAAATGTGCACATGTAACCATTTCTTTTGACTTAATACTTAAACCATAGTAATGTATTCGTTGGCATAAACAAGCTTTTCCAAATTCTTTGTTTGAAATTACAGCTTTGTTAAAAAGTACTCAGCTCTGTGCTGCATTTTGATTAAGTTCTGGCTCTGGTCTTGTTGAGAGGATCCCTCTGTTGGACTCTCACTTTCAAAATTCTCAGAAAAGTCAGAGAAGCAGTCAGTATCTGGTGTGTCCATCATGTGCCTCATGCAGTGCAACACATCTATGTCACATAGAGTTAATCAGGTTGTTGATTGTGGCCTGTGGAATGTTGGTCCACTCCTTTTCAATATCTGTGTGAAGTGGAACACGCTGTAGTATACACTGATCCAGAGCGTCCCAAACATGCTCGATGGGTGACATGTCTGGTGACTGTGCTGGTCATGCAAGAACTGGGATATTTTCAGCTTCCAGGACCTGTATGCACCTGTGTTCATTGCTCATAACATACACCTGCCCAAACCATAACCCCAACTCCACCATGGGCCACTCCATCCACAACATTGATGTCTTCAAACCTCTCACCCACACAACGGCACACACACTGTCTGCCATCTGCCCTGAACAGTGAAAACTGGGACTCGTCCATGAACAGGACGCCTCTCCAACGTGCCAGACGCCATTGAATGTGAGCATTTGCTACTCAAGTCGGTTACAACGACAAACTGCAGTCAGGTGCAGACCCTGATAAGGACGATAAGATGCAGATGAGCTTCACTGAGAGGTTCTGGGCTGGTGTGGTTACACGAGGTCTGTGGTTGTGAGGCTGGTTGAATGTACTGTGAAATTCTCTGAAACACCTTTGGAGATGGCTTATGGTAGAGAATTGAACATTAATTTCACTGGCGACAGCTCTGGTAGACATTCCTGCAGTCAGCAGCCAATTCCACTCTCAAATGTTGCAACATCTGTAGCATTGTGCTGTGTGATCAAACTGCACGTTTCAGAATGACCTGTTATTGTGGGCAGTCTCAGGCACATCTGTGCAATATTCATGCTCTAATCAGCACTTTGATTTGCCACACCTGTGAGGTGGGACGGATTATCTCTTCAAAGGAGAAGTGCTCACTAACACAGATTTAGATTTGTGAACAATATTTGAGAGTAATGGGTCTTTTGTGTTTGTAGAAAATGTTTCAGATCTTTGAGTTCAGCTCATGCAAAATGGGAGTAATATCGAAAGTGTTATATTTTTGTTCAGTGTGATTAATAAATCCACATACTCTTTTGTTTATATTTATAAGTAAAAAGTCAACAGACATTTTGTATGTTACCTGAAATAGATTATTGCACATGAATAAAATGTAATAATAACAAAACATCTGAATATGTTTTCCTATACTTTATACAATCGCTTCTGTTGTAGACATATCCGCCACACTCCATTATCAAATTAACTCTGCTCTGGATTCTATGCTAGAGAGGAATGAGAATCCAGGGCTTGAAAACAATTAACATTTCTCAAAAAAGATGACCAGGTATTGATCAAATTGGCAGCTGCTTTCATCTAAAAAAGGTCTACAACAACCTTAATAAAAACCTGATGATTTGCTTAATCTTTTTTTTAATCACACACAATTTCATAATAGAAATATATTCCATTAAATGTCTAGCCTTAGGGACCACCAGATAGCTGGAGATTATTCAAGAATGCAGAATATTCAAGATTTCAATAGATACAGAAATGGATAAAATGGACATTGCAGTGTGTGAATGCAAGGAAATTCACTACGCCTGAAAATCTTCAATACATTTATGTGTGGGAAACAAGGAGACATGCAGGTAACTAGACAGGCTGAGAGAAAACAAGGCAGAAAGTAAATTCATGTACAATTACACCTCTCTGGCTGGATGCCTCCCCGCAAAGGAGCTGGTCCAACTGCAGACCCCGACAGAATGGTCTGGACTGGGAGACGAGAGAAAAGCCAGACGGAAGAAGGCTCAGCCTTGCCATGTTTTCCCACTCAGCGGGGCTCCAAACAGGGCACTCTGTGCCTGTTTGCTTTCCCTGATTCACTGTGGTTCGCCGACTTTTCCTCTTTTATCATTTTCATTTATTATTATTATTTTTCCTGGAAGAGGGGTGAAGGGCCTGTTCAGCTCCAAGAGGAAGCTTTTCGGCTTTACTCTCATGCCGAGCCCTCTTAGCCATGTGTGACTTTTTCTGCAATGGTGAGCACATATTTCTGTGGTTTTCTGTCCCTTTTTCTTTCTTTTACTATCATGTAAAGACGTGAGGTTTAAAAACCATGAGCAAGCCTTTGTAATTAGTCATGTCTGTGCTAGCATCTGTGTTAGCGCTTGCTAAAAAACACACGCTTCCTCTTAGTTCTCATGTGTAGCTTTTTCCCACTCCAGAAAAAACACAATCACAAGACAGAGTGGGAGGGAAATCTTGGAGGCGAGAAAGAGTGAGAAAAAGAGAGAGAGAGAGAGAAAGAGAGAGAGAGAGAGAGAGAGAGAGGGGAAGGTGGTGGCAGCTTAGTGCTTGGTGGTTCAATGTTTGGCTGCAGTTGGCTGGTGGGGGGGTTAACTGTTCCTGGGGGTTGTGGTTTTGTGGGAAGGGTAATTTAGACGTCTTTAACAGTGTACCCTACGTCGAGCAGGCGTCTTAACACTCCAAGCGATCAAAATCAGACATTACTTCTGTTCCACTGGCCAGCACAATCTGTTTATCAAATGTTTTTCTTGAAAAGAACTGGAGACACAGTTAAATAGTCTCACGCAATCTGTCTGGCCAAGTTCTCACCCGTGCATGCACACACACTCACACACTCTCTGTTTACAGCGTACAGCTGAGGTCTAAATCATACATATGTGCACAATAATGGATTGCTGCCAAACGACTGGTCTAATGCAAGAAAAAAAAGCGAAGAGCTTCTGAGGAACCAGAGCCATTCACAAGTATTAAAGACAGGGCAATCTAAACAAGGCCAATCGGGCCAGTCTGGCAAACAGCAAAAAATTCATATAAAACAGATTCATACATGCACAAAAAAGAAAGCTTGCATTCAAGAATTTACAGTAACAGCGGCAAAATTTGAAACAGAAAAGACAGGGAAATGAGAAAGCATGCTCTCCGTCCTGAAGGCACCACAAACTTCATGGTTTTCTTGCACTAGATTAGAATTACAACGGTATGACATATAAAAAAACAATGTTATGGTGAGAAGAATGTCTTTATATACTTTAAAAATCCCCCTCTCACCAGATCTGCAAAATGCAATAATAACATGAAATGTTCTCACACAAGTCCTCTTCTGCATAAATACTTCCTTGACAGACAGGCGTGGAACTGTAATTCCATAATGTGCTGCACTTTTGCTGCATCACTTTCTCTTACCCTGCCTGCCAGTTAGACGAAACAGGCGCCTCAACACTTAGGCCAAAACTTACAGAGTGAGTTTTTTAAGATCAATATGGCATCTCATGTGGCAAGCAGAACGTCAGAACTCCCAAAAGTCATAAGCAAACCCTACCCACTCTCAAAGATAGGCATTCTTTTCATCACTTTCATTTAGTGACAGGTGGGTCTCACCACTGTTTGGGGAATGTTGGCAATGCTATTACACCAAACCCACTAACATCCCACAAGAGCCCGGAGGGACAGTACCCCTCTCAGGTGGAGACAGAGTAAGCACCAAAGGCACCGCAGATATCCTCAAGAGTGGACTCTGGCTCCCATTTTACAAACCACATAAAACCTACTTCGCTCCTGCTCAGGTGTTATGGAACAAGGAGAGGTTTGTTGAGGCCATAGTTAAAACACATATCCATCCATAAACACACACCCACTCTCTCACTCACTCAGTCTTCCCTGCACACATAAACACATCTGATCTACCTAATGACCACAGAGCATGAGAGGTTAAGTGAAAGCGTATGTATGTTTTTGTGTGTGTTTTTGCACAGTGAGGGCACGCGCCTGGTTGACAGACATGGTTCTTATTGAGCTGGAAGGAGGGGAGGAAATTGGGCGTGAGGTCTTTATTCTGTGGATCCGTCTCTTTCGGCATGAGGTAAGCCCCCTGAGGGGCTGATGGGCACTTTGCTTTACTTATCGGCCATTCGACTGTACAGACTGCTCATTCGGGCGCTTACTTTTCAGCCTTCTGTTTGTGCACATACTACTTATGACTCACCCGGAGCTCACCGTTCAGCTTTGAGGTAACATAAGCAAGCAATTAGGACTGTGGTGCTCGTTTTGAACGCAGTATGCATTCACTTTTCAGATGGCATGCCACATTAACAGTGAGCCTTTCCCCCCAGTGTTTAAACTGAAATGGAAGCCTGGCTAAATTGGTTCTCCGAGACGCTGGCTCATGTAGCAAGCCACAAAAGCGGCTCTATGCTGCACCATGCAGCCATCTCCCCACTGGGCCGATGTTTCAGAATAATTACAAATAAATTACCCATTTAATGCTATGGAGAACCTGCTGAGGTGTGACGTAAGCTGTTTACACTTCCAGTGCCAGCTCCATCCATTGCCTTGACGTTTCCCATCCTTCTCTCCATCACTGGGGCTTCCAGCCTTCTCCAGGTCCACACTGGGGATTATGCAACGGTCTTCAGTCACAGCTCTCGTCAAATTTAGTGACAGGCATACTAATTTAATCACCCCTCCTTTGCTGTTCACCTTATACAAACAGGGCTCAAAGACGTGTAAAACAGGAGGGGGATGTAGTTGATGGTGTAGTGGACTATGGAAAATGTTTTTCTGGTAATTCAAATGTGACCCCCCCCCCCACACCTCTACATACAAATGTTCTCTGTAACACAGCATGCAACAGACATCATCCATCTTTCTCATCTCACACTCTCTCTTGGCTTTGGGACGGATACACGTGTCTTCAGTAAATACAGCATGAGGAGTTATGTGCATTCTCATGCAAACACACACACACACATATTGTGAGTGTGCACTTGAGACAACAGGATGTGTTCTATCAGCATGGGCATTAGCCAAAGGGGATTCGGCAGCTCATGTCAATATGGAGAAATCGACTCTAACATTCTTTTGGTCTAAACAATATATTGGCCACTAGGGTGTCTGGAAAAAGAAGTCTGAAAGCACACTTGTTTGACTTCATCGTGCTGTATAGTCAGGAAGCTGGGAAGTACATTCTTTCAGTCTAACAACACTGTGTGTGTGTGGCCTCCAACACCATGAATGGTTATACTTTGAGCCTCTGCATTTCAGAAAGACCCACTCACAGTAGTGTCTGGTCTCTCACACACGCTGTGGTCAGTACTGCTCTGTCTTCAGGCAGAACACACAGCCATCCTTCTCCAGACTGTCTTTGTGACTTCAGTATCAAATTATTTGGAATTTCAGCTCATCGTGGCAAAACAAAACAATACAAGCACTTCAGTTGGGCCAGTAAACATTTTCAGAGACAGATTAATAGCTGTAGAAGGGCACTGGTAAGCTCTTACTCAGAGGTACTTTTCTACATGATTAAAAGAATAGTTTTCAGCAAAATCAAAGGTACACAGTTTTCCACATATTGCCCAGATTTATTCAGTCAGCCAGGATATCACATCATTTCTGTAAAAACATCCCCAAAATGTCTCATAAGCCTCTCAAAGCACATCCAGCTCTTTATTAAGGTGGCACAGAGTTGCGGTTTAGGACACACTGGAACTGTGAGCTATAAAAGAACAGATCTTTACCACTACAAACAGCTACTTTGGACAGCAAAGCTGGAGAGGCTTGATCTTGGATCAAATTCCTAAATATTTATGATGACTGGTGTCACAAAAACTGCACAGTGTTTAGCTAGACGTTTTGTTCATTTTTATGTCTCTCGGTAGACAGTCATACTGTCAGTCATACTGTCCCACATCGACACTGGCATGTCTGTTCCACCTAAAGAAAGAGCCAACTGTAGTTTGACTGGATTAAGAGAGGTTTTGTATTTATAGATATAATTTGGATGAATATTGACTTCTACTGTTTGTAAGTCACAGAAGCATAATGCCAAACATGTCACTACTTACTGTCTACATTTGCGATTTGATGAGACAGGTCAAAATATAATCTATGCATCACTTAAGACAAAGCAGGTTATTTTACAGGAATCTGGAGTTAATCCGCAGAAAAGAGAAAGAAGTGGCTCTGAAAGAACCAACACCTGAACCAATACCAAAGTCAGGTAACAATATTTGGAGGACACAGGGAAATCAGGTAGAATGGAGTGAATAAGTGAAGATATGTGGTGATCCTAATGGTAATCACAGTTCTGCATGGTCTCTCTTCTACATACCAAACTGTTAAACACACATCCCACACAAGCATGTGCACGTATCAGGGCTCAGTATCCTGGGGGATAGCCAGGAGACAGAGCTATACATTTTCCTTGACCTGACAATGCACTTCTAACTCAATCTCACTGCTGATGAGATAATCAAGAATGTATAACTTTACTATATCTAAATGCAAATCATCCAAACTCATTCCAAACTCATTCTTTTTCCATACTTTTCATAATTCATAAACACACACACACACACACACACACACACACACACACACACACACACACACACACACACACACACACACA